>VDFB02035518.1:0-128521 GCA_007258455.2 Sequoia sempervirens | reverse complement strand
TTCTAAATTCATCAATTTAAATTAAATAAATCAACTTGATCCTAACATCACCCTCCTTCATTAAATAAATCAAGCCTTTATTTAATTAAGTCTGAAATCAGCTTTCATCTCGCCTTGATTTAATTTAAATCCAAATATTTAAGTCAAATGGGTCAAAGCATCTAATCGCCATTTAAGATAATCTAATCCTCATTAATCTAATCTAACTACCCATCACATCCTCTAGATTTTCCCACTTGCAGCAATAAATCATTTTTTAATTCATTTATAAATTTCACATTTTCCATCAACATGGAATCTTTGGGAATATTCTCCAAATTTGAATTAAAAAACAAGTTGACATGTACATCCAACAAAGGATTTATGAGCTCTTACATGGCTCCTACATGTCTCTTGCACAAGTCAAAAATAGCATTTAAATCTCAATTTCAAATTTGAATCTCCCCCTCTTTGGCACATTGGCCAAAACTTGCACATTCCTCAACCTATCACAAGTTGACAAGTGGCTTCATCTCATTGATCAAATCATTATCCTACATTTCTCTATTTTGAAACCTCTTCCAATTTGAAAATCTATAAATGAAAGTTTCATTCTTCATCAACCCATCTACAATTCATGCAAAGTTACTCTCTTCACATTGAGAGCTAATTTTTCCCATCATCATTTGCAACATCAAGCTTATCAAGGATTGGGAAAGGGCTTCTTTCCACATCAAAGAAGCACTAATCCACTATGGATAGATATGCATCTTGATTTTATGCTCTTAATTAGTTTGTGTTGTTATCTTTTTTATGAAGGCTTGATACATTATTTCATAGGAGCATTTAAAAGTTTGCATATCACTAATCCACATTTGAGATTTTTAGAGCATTTACAGATTTTGAAGGGTGCTTCATTATGGTACTATAAGGAGGGCTTAAGTTATAGAAGAATTCCAAATCATTTTGTAGATGTGGTTAATACACTCTTGGATTAAATCAATTTCTACAATTATACTTGATATTGATAAATCCATTAGGAATTTTCAAACTCGTGTTTATGTAGATGAAATCCATTAGTGCAAGCAATTTATACTCTCATAAATTTTACAACTTTTTGAATCCCCATTTTTCCAAATTTATGGAAGCATTAACTAAATATATATATATATATAGTTTTTTGTAAGCTAGAGTATTTTCCTTGAATAAGAAAAAAAAATAAAACATTATTTGACTTTGGTAATTTCTCAGAGCTTTAAGAATTATAGCTTATTATCACATTGTTCTTTTTTAAACTCACATATTCACCATTACACTTTTTTGTTGTAGAATCAGTGGCACCTATCAGAATTTCCTGAGTCTAGTTCTTTTTGTTCCTTTTTTTATTTTAGACATCCCTTGTAGTCATATTCAAAAAACATGTTAGCTTAAAGAAGGTTTTGGTTATCATTTGAAATCCATCTTGGCTAGTTTGCATTAAATTGTAGTGACATTTAAAGAAAGATGAGGTACATTGAAAAATATGTTATCTTTGGGAATGTATAGAGCCATACAATGAAAGTGGATGGATTTTCATATATGAAACAATTTTTTCAAAGAATTGTGTGTAACTATGTGAGCAATGTCATAGGTACCACATATTTCTCTTCTATTTTTCCTGTGCATTAAATTTCTATATCATTTGGGTATTAGGAAACCATGCATGTTGCCTATTTTGTTATAGCTATTTGAGAAATTATTCGCTGCCATCAGTAGCCACTTTAATTATAGTAGCCCTGGACTTAGTCATCTTTGAGTTTTAAGGGGATTCCCAAGAAACCAATCATAACGATTTCTTTTTCACAAAACCTTGGCATTCGTGCTCATAGCTTAAAACTATGAAAGATGACTTTGATCTTAGGTAGCACCTTGATTGGGAATTTGTGCTCAAAGCATCCTATGAAAAATTATGCACCTTCTTACCTTTTGTGTTGTGGTGTTCAAGTTCATGCTTTTTCATTTTGACTACTCACTTTGTCAGTAGCCCTTTGTTCTATTTTGTGGTCATGCTCTCAAATAATGATAGGCCCGAAGAATGGGCATAGATATTTGTCCCTCATTGAATTCATACCTCTAGATGAAACTTGTGTAGTATAGGTCAAAGGAGAAAAAAACTCATCAATGTCAGAACTGCCTATGGCACCTAAACTTGTTTTTCTTCATTTGATAGGTCCCCTAACACTTTTGGAAATATTTTGATCCTGGTCCTCCTCCATGAAATATTACCACTTTATAACCTAAATATTTGTGGCTATCAATGTCATGAATTAAGGAGAAAGTTTGATAAGGAAAATTATACCAAGTTTTTAGACCACCGGGTTGAGCACTTGCTATACCTCATCACATTCGACTTTTTGAAGTTCTTGAAGAAAATAAGCAGTTACGTGCTAAATTGGAGAAGGCCCCTTGAATTTTATGCTCCTTCTCTTCTCTTAAGCGTTGGGTTTTCCACATGCACTCTTTTAGAAAACCATCGAAATGGGTTACTCATTCTTTAAGAATAATCTTTCGCTGTGATAGAGACTCAACTTGTTGCTTTGAAGCTAGTATTTCATTTTTTGAGCCTTCTCCTAGCTTGTCATAGAACCTTTCACAACTTTGGCATTCTGTCTCATCAAAATTTCCTTAGTACTTATCTCAGACAGTGCGGCAAACAGGATTTTAGTCAAATTCCATTTAATTCATTATTTGGTGATCACTAATAGAATTCAATAGTTTGTGATTAACAGATATATATAAAGGAAAAGAAAATGCACACATATTAACGTTTTGGAGCTCTTTGTTTGTAGTTGGATATAAAGTTCCTTTTTGCTAGTAAAAGTAAGAGTTATTAATGTTGAAAACTTTCTATGGATATGTGCCTTGGCTCCATTGCTCTCTTTATGTCAAAATTCTGCAACTAGTCCCTACACCATGCCTTCTCAATGCTCAATAGAGGCCTATATAGGGAGTAGAGGTGTAAATTCAAGTACAAAGCAATCTTAAACTACTTCTGAATTTAAAATATTCCCATGTGACTATGTATTATGTCTACCATTAAAGGTGATGGGATTGCAAACTTTAACAACAAAATGATAACTTTTCCTTCAACTTGGGTTTGTATATTAAATGCTAGTAGATGAGTTTTGCCATATAGAGTAAAGGAAGTCACTATTGTGTTCAAATAAATCTTCCCAAGAAATCTTGTCCTCTCCTCCTATCATGTCAAAATTCCTCAAAGTGTGAACCAATGACAAAGTGAGTTTTACAATCAACATCAACCATATTTCTAAGTGATATTCACTATCAAGTGTAGTATTTGGATGTGCCAGTGTGCTAAATGGAAATAGAGTATCCAAGTGCTAGAGTAATATTTAATTGACATATGGAGCTAACCACCATACCTAGAAATTTTAATTACATGGATTTTACATTGATGTGAATGAGCATGTTCTTTCGTTAGCCATTCATCATTTATTTATTTAACTTTATTTTCTCATTCTTTGTCATTGTTTTCTGTTGTTTGCAGCCAAGATCCTAAAGATGACAAATGAACCATAATTTTTTTTTTCTATTGATGATCATTGAATTAAATATTCACTTATCTACATGGTCTTATTTTGGATTACATGGATCTTTTTCATATGGCTAAGTATTCCAACTAAATTTTTTTAAGGATTGTCAAAACCAAGATTTTTGTTAATGATTTATTTATTAGTCTAAAATCATTGAGTTTTTTTTATTTGAAATCATTCTTTTGTTTCAGATCAATGATTAAAAATAAATTAATTTAATATTTTGATCCTCACATGATCACCTTTTGTTTAATAGGAAAACAAAGAAAAACAAAAGGTATAAGGAAAACGAAGGCAAAGGAAAGAAAAGCGAGGAGCTTTTTGAGCTTGCAAGGGATTTTGAAGGAACTTGGCAATAAATGTAAGCATCAAACTTGAAACCCAAAAGCATTTTTAATGCTTGGAGATCCTGTCACATTCCTTAATTTTCTGTTTTAGACTAACTCATCTTTGATCTTGGCCTTTAAAACGAACATTACCTAGGCTTTCAATTTTCATTGTGAAAGGGTTAAAACGAACTTTAGGCAACATTGACTAGATTTTTTCTAAGGTTAAAAAATTGAACAAAGAAACTTACATATCTCATTTTGGTGCTTTAAAACGAATCAAAATTACTACTTTGTGGGATCTAAAATGAACATGTGCTATTTTGTTTTGTGAGGACTTACTTAAACTAACCTCATTGGAAAAGGCCTTTTTTGGTGATTTTATGGTAAGATAAAGAAATCACCTCCACACTTTGTTTTGGGTTTCAAATTTAACAAAATCTTGTATCAGTGTGAGTGAGATTATTGCATGTGTTCTCCCTTTGTTTCTAAACAAGGTTCAATCAAACTATGAATAAGTTTATTCACTTTTTTCTATCTTAGAGTGCCTACCTTGGGGAAAAAGTACTCACCCAATGTAATGAATTAACTGATAACATTCTAAACTCGAGAGTATTTCCAGCTGGGATATAAATATGGGTATTGGATTAAACACCAGTATCATGTGGTTGAATTGGATGAGATGGATCTGAAAAGGGACTCTTGTCATATGGGTCAATCTCCATAAATGGAAATTCTGAAATAAAACCCATGTATGTATTAGCCAACCAATCCATCCAATGAGTTTATCAAAGTGGTGCATTGGAACATAGATTCAAATAAGTTGCTTGCCATGTCCGATCTTGGTTAAAATATAGATGTTAAGACTTCATTGTAAACATACCTTTATATTTTTCCTTGGTTGCATGTAAAATCATCTCTTCTACTACAAAGGGCATGAGGCAAGCCCACCAAGAAAAATGTACCAATTGAGTTAAGATGTCATATTGCTTGTGAGTCAGTTTGAAAGAACAGTGCTTGAATCCAAAACATTGAAACCAACATTCAACAAATCATTAGAATTTGAAACTCTTTGTGAGGAACAAGTACCTTTGAAAATTCCTCATGTTACTGGTTGTTTCTAGGGCTTCTTATCCCTAGAAGGCTTCTAAACACTAGGACCTATATCTTGATTTGTTCATTCCAAAGTCAACAATAGGAAACTATGCTCTTGAAACCTTGACTTTCACACAATGGACCTTGTGGAATGAAAATGGAATCGAAAACTAGACATTTAGTTTGAAAAATAAGCAAGTGTGTTTGTGGTTGTAGACATCCAAAATTAACATTATGCATCCAATCATCAAATTAATCAAGCTTATCCATTCACCAGGTAAATTAGATCTTTAATTCAATCTATAAGGATTATCCATTTAAATTGAATAAATTAACTTTATTTAATTTAAACCTATCATTCCCTCTTTGATTAAATAAATCAAGACTTTATTTTATTAAATCTCTAAGTCATATTCCATCTTTTTATGATTTAAATAAATCAAATATTTAAGTCAAAAAGGTCAAACGTCCTAATCATCATTGACTTAATCTAAACCTGATTAATCTAACCTAACCACCCATCACATCCTCTAGATAATCCCACTTGCACAAATAAATAAATTTATTGATTTATCAAAATCATCATTTTCACTCAACATGGCATCTTTGGGGCATCTTCCCTCAAATTTGAATTCAAAAGCAAGTTGAAAGGTACATCAAACAAGGCATTAATAGGTCTTACATGTCTCTTACATGTACCTTACCAAAGTCAAACTAAGCATTTACTCTCAATTTCAAATTTGAAATTTCCCCCTCTTGGGCACATTTCAAATCTTGCACAATCCTCAACCACTAACAAGATGACAAATGGCCTCTTTTCATTGGCCTGTTTTTAGTCCCATGTTGGTTCCTTTTCAACACTCTTAGCATTTGAAAATCTATAAAATAGAGGCTTCATCTTTTATCAAATCATCCACAAATCTCTTGCAAAGTCACTCTCTTAAACTGAGAACTAATTTTTGCCATCTTGGCATCCCATATCATTCTTCATAACATTTTATCATCTAGCTTATCCATCAAGGATTGGGAAAGGGCTATTTTTCAACAATAGCACCAATCCAATATGAGATGTTATTTACTTCATGATTTATTGTATGCTTTCATCTAGTTTATTTAATCCTTTTGTTGTTTTTATTGTATCATTAAAGCATGTTGACTCATTTTATATGGATGTTAAAATCTTGCTTTGTTTGAACACTAACCATGCTTGTTGTGTATGCTAGTTACTTAACCATTTGCATATTTTAAGGTCTACATAATGGCACTAGAAGGAGGCCAGTTTAACCATGTTGTTTGTCATCTCAGTAAATTTTAGGATATTTCTTTGTTTATAAATGGCATTTCTTAGTTTATTTCAGATAACTGTTGGCTTATTTTTTTAAAAAAGAAAAAAAGAAAAAGTGTTGACCTCACTGTTAAGCAAAAAAAAAAAAGAAGGAGAGAATCCTATTGCAAGATAACATCTTTAGATTTTCCAATCTTCATTAGGCATAGGCTCACTTTTGTATGTGGCTTTCAATTTATTTGCATTAGGAAGAGATGCAACCAATAGTAGATATACACAAAATAAAAAAGTAGTACAATATGTCTTTTAAGAGCTATAACAGTATGTTTTCATAAATTCAAATCTTTCATTATAGCTTTGTATGTGCTTACAAATATTAGCTAGTGAAGTTATAGCAGCTTGGCACCTATTTATAGTTGAATGCTGGGATAATTGTTATGTCTCTTGTTTAGTGATATGTTCAAAATTGTATGCATTTCCATCATGTTGAAGGAGTAGTGAGTTGGAAACAATCGATCTATTATGTGTCTTGGTAGTCAAGTGTTTGTCCACAAAACTTATTTTATGGTTATGTTGAAAGCTCTTCTTATTGAATCCTATTGTTTCGAGCCTCTTTTGTGTGATCAATCTCTCTTTTCCTAATAACTCTCCATCCAGAGTTAACTACATTTCGAGCCTTTGTGGGAGAGATTGAGGGATGATTTCTATGGATGTCAAAATTTGCAAATGGTTAGTTTAAAACAAAGCAACATTTCAACGTCCGTATGAAATATGAAACATGTCAATCATGCAATAAAATGAAACAATGGAAACTAAACAAAGCATATAAAAGACATGATCCAGCTTTATCTCATAGTGGATTGGTGCTATTGTAGAAAATAGCCCTTTCCCAATCCTTGATAGATAAGCTCTATGATGAAAATGCTATGAAGATGGTGGAGTGATGATGAGAAAAATCAGTTCTCAGTTTAAGAGAGTTACCTTGCAAGTGATGTAGATGATTTTGATGGAGATTAACCCCTTTTATTTATAGATTTTCTTGATGAGAGATTGTCCAAATGGGTGAATGTGGGACTAAATGTAGACCAATGAAAGAAGGCCACTTGTCAAGTTGTGATAGGCTGAAGGTTGTGCAAGATTTGGGAAATGTGCCCAAGAGAGAGAGTTTCAAATTCAAATTTTTGCAATGAATGTTGAGTTTGACCTTTGGAAGGGGACATGTAAGAGCCATGTAAGAGCTCATAAATGACTTGTTAGATGTACATTTCAACTTTCCTTTTGAATTCAAACCTGATGGAATATTCCTCATGAATGCCATGTTGAGTGAAAATGATGATTTAAATAAATCAATAAATGAATTTATTTGTGCAAGTGGAAAAATCTAGAGAATGCAAGTGATTAGGATTAGCATTTAATTATGGTTAGATTAGTTTAATGATGATTAGGTGAGTTTGACTTTCATGACTTAAATATTTGATTTATTTAAATTAGAAAAGGAGAAATATGAATTGGATTTAATTAGATAGATGTTTGATTTATTTAATTAAAGGGATGATGATAGGATCAAGTTTGATTTATTTGATTTAAGCTGATGACTTTAGGAGATTGATAAATAAACTTGATTTATTTGTTGAATGGAATATGATTATGCATGGTGCTATTCTTTCGTGTCTACATTTTTCCCCTCTTTGAAGCAATGTACTTGTTGCGTTGGTTCAAAGAATAAACTTGCCACGATAAAAATTTAAAAAAAAATTATAATTTTTTGGATGCCCCAGTGGAAAGAAGTACACTAGTACATTTCCCCCTCGAGAGATCTAGCAAAAAGATTCAATTTGAGGGTTGATCTCATGATAAAGAGGTTCAAAATGGATGGTTATTGATGATGATGCAAATGATATGGTTTTGAGATGCTTGGAATAACAAATGTGTATTATCCTAAACAACTTAAATGATGATATGATGTAAGATGGATGAGATTGATGATGTGATATGCTATGATTATGCAAATGTATGATTTTATGCAGATGCTTAGACTAAAAAATCTATATTATGATGATGAAAATGCATGTAAGATGATCGATGTTTCCTATTATGTATGATATGAATGATATGTGGTATGCTGACAGTTTTTGGATGCAAGATGGATGCAAGATACAAGATGTATGTATGATGGATGCATTGGTGATGATGATGTTAGTGTGGAAATGAGATGATGACAAGAGGATCCCACAAAGTCCATGATTTCACGAGACTTTATTAGATGATGATGATGATGAAAAATGATGATGATTTACTTATCAAGGATTGGGATTTTAAAAGGGCTACTTACCTTATGTTTGATAACACACATAGGTATGATGCATCAAGGTATAAAGAACCAAGATGGTGTTGCACCTAGTGCGATGAATTTGACTCAACAAATAGATAGGAGTATTCTTATTCACACTTGACATACGTAAACCTTGCTAGGATATACCTGACAAAGCAAGTATTCGCCAAGTTATTTTACAAGAACATCCAATAAGTATAGTAGACAAAAGATAGTGATCGTTGCCTCATTCCTATCTCTAAATCCTTCATTTGGATATCATCGAGAGGTCCTTGGAATGAGAGCAATAAGATAAATCAAAATAAAAAATCAAGTATGCAAACAAGTTAATGTTCTTCATGCCTATAGCCAAAGGGATTTGTTTTGATAGGATAAGAATCCAAAGTGATATCCAAAATGATACCCATTGTTAGAATGATATATCCTAGGACATGCATTGTATAGGATGATGATGGAGGATTTGGTTAGATTTAATCAAGATTAATTAGCTAGGATGATGATTAGGATGTTTTGACCAGTTTGACTCAAATATTTGGATTTATTTAAATGAAAGAGGGATGAAATATGACTTTAGGCTTTTAATTAAATAAAGTTTAATTTATTTAATTAAAGGATGATGTGAGACTTTGATTTATTTAAATGAATAACCTTATGACTAAAGACCTGATTTACCTAATGAATGGATTTTTCGTGTTTGATTTATTCAATGAGCAGATGAATATGCATAATGCTAATTTGACATGTCTACAATTTAGTTTTTTTTTTTTAAGAGGTTGTTTACCTAACAGAAATACTATTGCTTGTTGAAATACATTTGCAAGTTTCTAAAGCCATCTAAACAATCTATTGTGAACTTGATCGAATGAGGGATATGTTTGAGTGATTATTGTCCCTAAGGATATGGTGCATACCTTTTAAAAGACATCTAGTGCATCTTTGTTTGTTTAAGCATTCATTCATTCATTTCTTATAATCATTGGTTGCCATGGGATCAACGTTTCTTCCTCAAGCAAAGCTCACATCTTGATTTAGCATAGTGTGCAAATATGCTAGACGCATTTGAGTAGTCTGCCTCTCTACTATGTACACACAGCATGCTACCTCAGTCCAAGAAAAAAAGAAAATAGTTGTGGACAAATACATGAAGTCCAATGATGAAGAAGTTGGGCATAGTATTTGAAGGTGTAGGTGATCCATACGATGGAGAAGCTAGGCAGAGTAGTTTGCATACTCTCAAGAAACAAAAGAAGCAAGATATATTAGGCATGCAAGCAGTAAGAATGCTGGTAAAAGGATATGGACGATGGTAAAAGGTTAGCTAGTCAAAGGTTATAGAATTTGGCTTTACACTTACCAATACCATTTGCTCTGCAACTACACCATCACATACTGCTAGCCACAATAGGGATGATCATGCGCCACATTTGCAATTAAAGTCCCATCTTATCAATGCTCATAGGTGTAATGAAACAATTAGTGTGAATGTTTTTTTTTTATTGTAGTTGATAGGTATGAATGTAGTGATCATGATTTTGAATTTCTGACATAAACACTACGCTTTCACATTTATTGTAGTTTGCATCCACATTTATTTTACTTTAGCATTGTCTGATTGTTTGTGCCCAAATTTCTTGTTACTTGCTTGACTGATAGCCTTTGAAATCTGCAGAGTTATCTAGTGGCATGTCACTCACCTGCTATTTATTTAGGCATTTGGAATGAGGTATGAACCATCATAAATGATCACATTGCACTCTCTTCTTGTGGAAGTTTTGTCCCATCAAATTTATCTCTTTAACCAAGCATTACGCGGACTTTGAATATTACCAGCTATTGTAGGTATTTAAAATTGAAACTATTGAGTGTTTAGAGCTTCTCACCATCATCCTTATTCTGCAGTCAAAGTAGTAGGTGCATTTCAAATTCCTAGGTCAGTGCATTTATGTGCTTGTATGAACTTGTAGATGTTTCCTGTGGTAGATGATCAGTGGTCAACTAATGCATTCTACTAGCCTAGTAACTATGATAGCAACCAATGCTCACTGGTCCTCTTCTTAAATTCCTGCTCCATATACTTTGTTCGAGACAATAAATGGTAGACCACAAATCTTGTTTAAATTTTGATAGGCGTTGGAAATCCACTTTTTTCAAATAGTATAACTGCTTACAATGCTGGCAGTGACATGTCAAGACAATTCCATATACATGACCTGAACATATAAACATGCATGCCTTTATTTGGATATCATTACAACTGATAGCTTAAAGTATGTTAAACATCTTCCTGTTGTAGAGTCCTTCCTTTCACAGTCAATTAAAATTATAGCTGAATGTTAGATTATTGCATGTGTGAGCTTATATTAATGTGAGATTGTAGCTACTTTGCTAGACATGTTTTAGTTCTCTCTAGTAGTAGTTTTAGCAGTTTAGAGTTACTTCATTGTTGTAAAGGAATTTACTACTGGAGAGTATTTAATGTTGGTTGATCAGAAAGTTAGAGGGAATTAAATCTTTTAGTGCATGGATGATAAAAATAGGTATTGAATGAAGTAGGTTTGCTAGGATACAAATTTTTCTTGTTGTAAATTTCCCTGTCACAAATGCCAACGCTAGGACTCTGACAATGGTTATAAATTCTTCACTTCTAGTGGATGTGTTTCTTTAAAATGATCAAACTATTTATCAATTTTTGGAAGTTAAAAGGATAGTGTCACTTTTCCTATGTATTCTTCATAAAACTAATTGTTCGTGATTTGAAATCTTACTCCTGCAGAGGTAAAAGAAGTGTAAACATTTGGTGTTTGAATGAAGGAATGATCCATTGGTGCATTCAATATTCTCTCGTATTGAATCATTATACTTACAATTTATTGATATTCTAATAAATGTTATAAGTTTACATTATCACATTCATTATGAATATTTTGAGATAGTAAATGATTAAGTTTATTATGATGCTATTGAGAGATTTTTTCTTTGTGATTGATTTGTCAACTTAATACCCCTAGTAATATAGAGACTTTGAAAAGGTGGAAAGTGAATCTAACAAGCATGGGTACTCTTTTATGGTCGTCCAAAATCATCAACCTTTCCATTTGGAATCATTCTATTGTTTAAACTAAATCCTTAAAATGATAAATTGATTCTTGTGTGTTTTCTTTCTTAATAGGGAAGCAAAGGAATAGGAAAATGAGGTACAAAGAAATAAAGGAAAGAAAAGAAGGTACAAAGACTAACGAAGGAGGCACAAATAAAGCATAAAGAAGGACAATGAAGGTGAAGGTTGAAATCAAACATTGGAGTTGGACGAAAATGAAGGAGAAATCAGAATTAAAGATTCAAGCATCAAAATTGAAACCTAAAAAGTGTTCTTAAATGCTTTGAGCTTCCATCACCTACTTTAATTTTTTGTTTCATGCCAAGTCACCTTTGGTTTTTAAAACAAACATTTAAAAATGCTTGGAGGGTTTTCTGTATGTCTTAATTTTATGTTTTAGGCTAACTCATATTTCGTTCGGTGCTTTAAAATGAATTCATCATTGCTTTGAGGCTTAAAATGAACATGTGTTTTTTTTGTTTTGTAATCTCTTATTCGAAGTAATTTCATCTAAAAATGTGTATGCACTTCTCTCACGCTTCACAGAAATCTTAAGAATCAAAAATCTTTTTGATGACATTAAGTTGCATAAAAGATTACCTCCACACTTTGATTTGGGTTTAAAATTGAAAAAAACACTTTGCGAGTGTGAGTTAGGTATATCGCATGTGTTCTCCCTTTGTTTCTAAAATGAAGGTCGATCGAACTATGGATGTGATTGCCTAAGAGACACATCTGAAAGGAGAAATCTAAGGCAACTCCAACTGGTTTTTCATTCGGGCTGGTATATAAATGGATAAGACTAAACTGTCAAGTCCTCATGATATGTAGGCCTTATCCATACAGTGTCTTTTAGAATGGGGTACTATCATAAAATGTATATGAGCCCCTAGTAGGATTGATTAAAGCCTTTAGTGGGTTACTAGATGCTCGCAAGGTGTCATGTCCCCAATGTTGTGTCATTAAGAACCTTGTTTATAGTTTCCATCCAGTCCATCCAATGAGTTTATCAAAGTGGTGCATTGGAACTTGGTTTCTAAGAAGTTTCTTGCCATGTTTGATCTTGGTTAGAATATAGAGGTTAATATTTCATTCTTAACAGACCTTTATATTTTATCCTTTGTTGCATGTAAAATAATCTCTTCTAGTACAAAGGGAATGATGCAATCCTACTAAGAAAAGTGTACCAATTGAGCTAGGATGCTACATTGTTTGAAAACACAGTGCTTTGATCGAAAACATTAAGAAACCAACATTCAACGAATCATCAAAATTGCAAACCCTTTAGGAGAGGAAAATATCCTTAAACAAATTCACATGTTATTACTTTCCATTGGGATTTGTATCCTTAGAGGCATCTAAACATTTGGATTTAATCTCAATTTGCTTCTACTAAAGTCAACTTTAGGTAACTCTTGCCTCAAATTTCTATGGTTTCTGCATAATACAATTTGTGGGATAAGGGGAAAGTTGAGACATTAGACATCTAGATTTAAAACCTAATCAAGAATGTGTTTGTGGTCAAAAGGATCCATTAAGAAAATATTAAATCAATTGGACCCCACACATGTGCTTGGCATCTTTTGGTCATATGGTTTTCATGCAAACATTGGTCTTTTGATTTTAAATTACTCAAAGAAAGGCATGTTCTTCACTATCTTGGCTTAGTAAACAAGTCCTTATTAGGTTCATTTAGGATCAAATCAAACATTTCACCCATCCCAAACATTTATCACTCCATCCCACCAAACAACTTTAGAGCTTTGGAAACATCATTCTAGAATTGGGTAAATCATCATAATCAAAATCTCCTTGTTTAGTTAGGTGTATGGGAATGCATCCTTTCTCATACATTTAATTGAATTAGCAATCCTATAAACAAGTTCAACCTAAGACCACATCCAACATCTTAGGGTTTAACAGTTCATTATCCAATCAAAACAATCAAAATCAAACCCTAAGTCTAGCATTGATCCAAAATCCCTAAACGTTCAACACTCATATCATTCACCCCTTTCATCCTTCATTTCTCATTGGTCCTAAGAACCTTAGAGGTCACTTTTACAACAAGGTTAAAAAAAAAGAGGAACATGGAATACAAACTTGATCCATACATCATGAGTAATCCAAATCAATTGAACATTCAAAACCTTACAATGCTGATTGCTTATCAACACTCGCATCTATAAAAACCATACATGGGATCATTACCTTTGACAAATGTCAATAGTCCAAAAAATATGAGTATACCCAAATCAAAGTTTGGGACACCTTTCCTAATGGTAGATTTAAATCCAAGTCCAAACCTACAAGTCTGTCAACCGAACAATCAAAGCATGAGCCTTCAAACGAACAACATCATCCCACCAAATCCCTACAAATAGAATGAGAATGTACCAAGTACAAGTTTTTGAAACATGAATCCACCAAACTTTGGGATGGACACATTCGTAAATCATACAAATATTCCAAACATGAACAATGGTCAATTTCAACCTATCATGCCAAATCTGAATATCATCTCAAATCATAACAATGTCCAAAATCAATTTTTCCATGATCCCATTCAAAAATCACAAGTATGCATCCCAAATTTGCATGAAAAAAAATTAAAAAAAATATATCAAGGGAATCAAGATCAAAATCAAGAAAAAATTTGGCGAGATCAAATTTCTACACTTACCAAAATAGTTGAGTCATTACGCCTAGAGACATTAAAAACATCATTTGTGTGTTTATGTTGGCTACTGTTAGCTATCTATTTTACTTTGTTGAGTTTTTTTTTCATTGATTTCATTTAATCTCGCTTAATTTGCTTCATTTAGTGTATTTTCAAAGCTCAAAATGCAATTTACAACATTTCATTTTTAGATTGTTTAATAGTGTAATCATAAAATTGCCTTGTTTAGAGTCTAAAACATTGTATTTACACATTTCATTCTAGGTCATTACGTCATTGCATTTTATGTCTCTTTCCATTTTGAGTTTTTATAGAATACTTTGCACAAATGTTATTTTCTATCTTTTCCAAGTTTGCAAAGAAAAACATAGTCAATAAGCATGTTAGTCATTCTTTCAATACATTTCCTAGCTATGAGAATCTCTTAGTGCAAGAAAGTGAAAAGAATGACACTTGCCTTAAATCTCCACCCCCTCTTATCTCTCCTAGTTGTTGGAATATTGTGATAGAAGAAGATGATAGTATAGAAAATCATGATAATCATAATTTTGATTCTCCTAATACCTCTCCTAAATGTGACAAAGGTATTTATGTGTTAGAAGATGCGCTCATTGAGAATCATGACATTGTTGAAAGCTTCTCTCCTACATTGGAATATTAACTAACAAGAATAAATTATCAAAACTATATCCAAAAAGATGAGAAATGACACAAAGCATGAGTATATGTGAATAGAGAGAAAAATATAAGATAAAATCCACCTAGGCATAGTCTAATACATTTCTTCCTTATATTACTTTGATTTGATAAAAAATACAAAATATGTTAAGGTCGAATAACCAGTTTAGACATTTATCTTGAAAATTGATTACAAATAATATAGGATAACACAACTTGTATAAAAATATTCTACCATTGGAGAGGCTCAAAAATTACCTTTTATAGGACAAGGGAAGTGAATAAGAATAGAGCACTCTCCACATATTTAAACAAAAAAATGTAACAAGTGGAAATAAAAATGTTTCCCTAAGATCCTGACAAAATCAGATTTTTCCTAAAAAATTTGAACAATAAAATTTGAGTTGTTACATTCATGATAATTGTGCATCAACTTGTTGAGTTGGAAAACTAGGACCTATGAAAAATTTTCACTAATAGAGGAAGAATGTAATGTCATGACAAACTATGATTAAAAAAATATGATATGATCATCTACAAGCATTGGTAAGTGGTATAGAGTGGACATTGGCTTTTGCAAGGCTTAGGAAAGGCCAAATACATTTACACTTGGTATCATTATTTGAACATGTCATTCCCAACACCATAAGATCCTGCATGAAAAATTTTAGGCTATGTGGGACAATGGAATTTTTTCCTTCAAAAATTCATCAAGCTACTTAGTGAAAACCCCACGAAGTGATCACATGTCTCACCCCATGCTACTTAGGAAATTGCACCAGCATGACACATGGTGGGAGTTGACATTGGATAACTTGAAGATGGATAAAATTGTGGTGCTAGAAAGCTGAAGAAAGCATAAATAAAAACACACAGAGAAAAGGAAAGCTCTACAGTCTTTGGAAACTCATAGGGGGCATGCACTTGTGGAGGCACAAGCCTAACAAAAGAATAAACATAAAAGAGGAAAAAAGAGACATGTGATCCTAAAAGCCTAAGGAACATAAAATGAAAATACCCCCAATTTGTTTTAGAACATAAAACCAGCACATATAACATTTCAAAAGCATAGTCTAAGTTGATTATCTCTTTAAAAGAGACATGCCCAATCTTTCTTGTGCAACTCCAATGTGAAAGTAAAGTGAAGCCAGTGGAAGGAGTATTACTTCAATCTCTTCCATGCTAGGAAATGTGATCAAGGCTTCGATGGTTGACTTATCCTATTGTTTTCCTTCTAATGCCTCCTTGATCTACTTAGTTAATACTACTTCATCGAGCAGGAATGGAGAAGGCAGTCCCATTTGAACCAAACCTTTGAAATCATCCCTCATCCTATTGACCTTTTTTGTCAATGCAATCTAGTAATGTATACCCCTTTGGGTAGCCTCAAGTTATAAAGTATAAATTCATTTACTTTCTTCATGTCTGCTTTTCTATCTCATATCCTAGTGCTTGTTAGAGTCTCTTCAATAGCTTTATAGATCTTGATAATTAAGGTATTTGATTCCATAGATCGAGGAGAGACTAAATGTAAGATCTGATCAACTAAAAAACCAATCCTTGCACTAAGATCATGTTCATCTACCATGAACATTAGAGAAGGTCTTAGGGATTCCATCGTGACCTTAATTTTTTCCTAATAGAAGAAATATAATTTTGTAGCACAAGGAGGAATTTGGACCTTCGTCCCATAGCCTTCTCTTATTAAGCCTAAGAATCCTTTGCCCTTATAACCTCCTTCAATTGATTAATTGTTTCCAAAGTTCCTAAAAGGTTGAGGCACAACCATTCCACTTCTTCATTGTTGGCTTGCAAAATATACTCAAATTTTTTCTTCTCCCATTTCTCTATATCAATTTCCACCTAGGCTCTTTAGAGTTCTTCCTGGAATCAACTTTCTTAATGTTTAAGATCTTGTTTGCATTGCTCTTGAAGACTTGAAGTAATAAACAACTCTTGTTGCACATTTTGTAGCTATTCCATCCTTTTTTGAGTTATGTCTCTATTGACCCTCTAGAACTCTTTTCATCTACAACTTGGAATTGAGCATTGGCCAATTACTTTTGAATCTCATTCTTCTCTTTCTTGAAACTTTCACACAACTTTTTTTCTTGTTATAAATCTTTAGACCATTTTCCTTGCATTTCTCATAGCTCCTTTTGTAAATCTTCGCAATTGCAATTTTGTCACTCTATTATGTCAGAGAGCTTATTTTTTCTTCATTGTAGCTCTTTTGTTGCTTCTTGCATTCTATTTTATAAACTCTATCCTTCCTTCCACTTCCCTTGAATCTTGAGTGACATATTTTTTATTTTAGCTTGAACACAAGGGATTAGGGGCTCCACCTTTTTGGAGAAGGAACTAGTGATCCTATTTCACCTTATTTAATTCATGGAAGCCCTAGAGACCTCAATCTATGGATTGTATTAAGAGAAAGAGATTTTTTTTAAGGCATCCTTGTGTGTGATTAACAAAAAAGGGGGGGTTCACCACTAATCTAATGCTTAGAAAGGAGGTGATGAAATGTATCATGCAAATATAACTAAATGACCTAGGAAATGGAATTCAAAATCATAATAATAGAGGGTATGTGTACGATCATGAAGGGCCAAAAAGTGACAATATGATGGGTATGTGGCTAATGACTTTGTTTTTACCGAAACTTGATGAAATGAAAAGGGTTTTTAAAGGAGATTCTCAAATTTCCACCAATATAAATTATGCTTTACTTTGAATTTAATAAGTAATTATTATTCATTTTCTATTAAAATTATAACTAAAGTCCTAATTGATAAACTAATTGAAAAACATCTATAGCTTTAAAATGGTATAACATTTTTTGAATCCAAAACATGTGTCACATTTTATGCTTTTCATACTATAGGATCAAAAAAAGAAAATTTGAATTTCATGAAGTTTTGACCATGTTAAGGTGGTCAGAAATATGAGTTTTTTATGCTTTTTAAAATTTGTAATAAAAAATTCATAATTAATTATTTACTTGGAAAAAATTACAAAAAATTATGCATCACATCGAGAATGAGTCCTATACTTATATCTATAATATTATAAAAAATATTATCATTTTATTGTGGTTAGGGTCATCAGACAAACACCTACTTCTTATTTTTTTCTTAAAATTGAAGTACTACTACATTGAAATTTAAAATTTTCACCAAATAGATTTATTTATTTTTTAAACAAACCTAGTAGTTTTGAAACTAAATTCAATTTTCTATAGATTCTACTGTTACATATTATTGAAATAATATAGATAACTTATTCAAATTTTTACATCAAGTTTCCTAACTCTAATTTTTTTAATTTTTTACCACTTAAGCACCTATTTTTTCCATTATGATCCTACACATACCCTAGACTAATAATGAACAAAGGTGCACCTAGAAAACTAAAGAAGTAAAGAAAAAGGTCTAAAAAACTAAAATTTTGGCTTTTGATGCTAACTAGGATTGATACGCCATACTGGACAATTTAGTTCAAGATTAGGGTTTCTGATAGAAACTAGAATTTACAACTAGTAAATTAGTATCTATTGAAAATGTATGAAAAGAGGTATATTGTGACTCATGTGCCAAAGGTGGTGATTTAGTCCTAGTATTAGGGTTTGTCTAAAATTATGTTATCCTCTAGTGATCTTCTATAGTTTCTTCCTTGTCAAATATCTAAGTCTAAAATCTCTAAATTTTTCTCTATGGATGACTTTGTGTGACCTTGCAAGAAAGGTGACAACTTTGAATACTTTCTCCAACCTTTCTCTTCAAGAGATCTTCAACCTAAATTTGTAAATCACACATCAAAGAGAGGGAAATTTTTCTTTTGTTAGTGGATAGGGGTTTGTCGTGCTCAAGCCTTGTTTTAGTAATCAAACCTTCAAATGAATAGAAATATAAAGGAATGATGAATCAACAAATATTTAATGTTGCAACTCACCAAACCCTTGGAATAAGGATACAATATTTTTTGAAATGGCTCCAATGGATGTGGATCTTGACTCTTGGTTGTTGATATGAGATAATATCTTTGAATTTTTTCTTGAATCATGAAAATCTACATTAGAAATGTTAGCTCAAAAACATACATAATGCGTGAAGACTTTGAAATGATGCTTAAATCTTGAATGATGCTCCAAAATTCTTGATAATTAACTCTTTAATTCTATTGAATGCTCTTGTAAAATCTTGTAAACTCTCTTCATCATAAAATTTCTACAAGGATGATTGCATAAGACTTCTAGGTCTCTTTTAAACTTGCTAGGTGAAAAATGAGTGAAATAACCTTGTATTTATACTTCTTTATGCCAAATTTCCAAAAATTACAACACTATAAGCTAATATCAAAGCTAGGAGAATAAAATCCTACCAAGAACTTCAATTAAAAATAGGTCCAAGCTAAGTGAAAATCATATGCCCAAAGTGGCATATGAGTTTTAGTAGCCTATGCTTGGGACACAAATTTCAAGAATTTTTTTAGTTTAATGTGAAATTTAGGATCAAGCCTCAAAACTTAGGTGGAACCCATATGCCCAAAGAGGTGTATGAGTCCCAAATCAATAAATCTAGGACACATAACCTAAAAATACATGAATTATGATTGGTTATTGATAAATTTTAGGATTATCCTAGTAAAAATGCATTAAGGCTTATGGATGCGAAATAAAGCCAATGAAAGCATAAAGAAGCCTAATTAATTAATAAAGCCATAGATTAGTGTGAAAGTGTAAAGATACACTTTAAAAAACCTTAAATAAGGAAAAATAAGATCCATTTAGTTTACAAGGGCCCTAAACTTAATGTGAATGTGTAAAACACATTACAACACTAAATCAAGGAAACATTAGGTTTTGTTTAGTATTAATTACTCCCAAATTAAGTGTGAAAAAGGGATACTTTTTCATACACTAGATTTAGCCCCCACTTTAGTTAGAAGAGGAACTTGCTTCAAACTCACACTAAATTAGATGAATTCACATCAAGAGGGTTCCAAGTGTAAAAATGCTAGAGAGATAGGATAACTACGATCAAGAGGGTTGTGCAGGCCCCCGAGATCAAGATACTATTGCAAACCAACATAGGCACAAAATAAAAGAAATGTGAATGATGTATGAAACAATGAAAAGATACAAGCATACACTACCAAAGACATAAAGGAGAAAGAAAAACCAAAAAAAATGTGCATCGAGCCTCAACCATTTGTCCAATGTGATGTGGATCAGATCTAAGCTATTTGTCCAAAAATGTTTACAAGTGGAACGTGATGTCCACTATGCAAACCAAATGCACACTCACAAGGGCTAGTGGAACATTAGGTTGTCCACAAGGTGAGCCCCTATAGAGGTGATACACATAGGCATGTGACTGGTATGTGCTCACACACACAAGAAATTGGCTATGAGAAATTCATGCCTAAGTTTGGCTCCCATACACTAACCATACTAAAACTATATCTCATGATAAATATGATAAGGAACCACACAACACGAACAAAAAGATTCACAAGGAAAGAAAAAATTTGTATGCTAACACCCATGAATAAATAGGATGGCTCCACAAGCAAGTAAAGTGTGTAATGCAAGGTCGTCATAGAACAGTTATGGTAAATGTGAAATAGTGTAAGGTACATTCAAAGGGGTTTTTCTTAGTTCATGTAAGGTCTCCACTTAGGGAACATCATGCCTAATGTCTCCAAGAGAGGACTAATTGAAGAATAGAATATTCACAACTTAGAGGATGCAGTGTGTCACATCAATCCATAAGAGGAATATAATATGCTAAGAGAGATTAGTCTCTTCAAGGACATCCCACCCAATATCACAAAAAAGTGAAAGATACATCACATGAAGTAAGAATAACATGCAATTAAACATGAGTTGTAACTAAAATTCAAAAGAATAATGTCAATGTATGCCCCCACTTTACAAAAATTACTAAACACCATGTTGTGAATAATTACTTTAAAGTAGCAAATGGTAAAAGCTATAAAAATATGAGAGATTATTTGGGAAGCCCAATGCCAAATCATATGCTTCCAAATGAGGCTACATAATGAAAATGGGTTGCACCCACAATGAAATCCAAAAATCACACAAGAAATCCATGGATTCAAGGTCAATGTGTCTTTGCTACAATGTTGTTTAGAGAGCTTGAAATGTCATCATTCCCCAAATACTCATGGAACAGGAAGAATGATGCAAAGAATGTGAAAACAAAGAAAAAGCCTTTGGGTCAACATAGAAGAGACTTAAATTTCTTTACGCCTTGCATCATCCCCAAAAGGAAAAAACAAGATAAATGAAAAGATAAAGGTTTATAGCATATACAAGAATGTAGGTACATATAGAGGAATGTCACAAAAAGAGAGATATACATCAAAAAGAATAGTATGGGGAGATCGCATTACGCACATGTAATCACACAAAGAACATGCAAAACAAAATAAAGAAAGATATTTATTAAGTCACATGTGATTCAACTTATTAGTAGGTAGTCTACATCCCAATATTGTTCATCATATATGAAAGGTGGAAAACTAGCCAAAGGGACAACATAAAGTGTGGTACTAGGACAAGACCAAGACCAAGAAAAAAAAATCATTAACTCAAAGGGAGCTCTAGGTATTTTCATTCCATAGCTTCTGGTGACTACAAGGGAAATTTTTCCTATGAAATGGGAAACCAAAATTTATGGTTCAAAGACCAAAGCTTTATTCAATGGGAAATGGAGTTAGAGATTTGATATCACGATTTGTAGAGGTAGCTAGTTGGCCTCAAATGGTACTGATATGGCACTCAAATTTTCTTGCACTTCATGTAGATCAATTACTTCTTTGAAGGGTAGCTTCATGGATATCCTGGTCCTAGACTCAAGCCAAAAGAGTAGTCACGCTAGCTAATGGGTGATTCCTTCAATGTCTTCAACAATAGGGGGTTGATTGAAATTCTAAAAGGTTGATAAATCTTGCTAATTCTCCTCAATTTTTTTTGTGATATGCTCTGTTGTGGCCACCAAATCATTAGAGAGAAGTGGGAGGGCAAGCCCATCTAAGTTAGTTGGGAGAACTTCATCTAGATATTGTTCATAGTTCAACTCATTGTTGTTGAGCAATTGCTGGCATGGAGGATGGCCACATGGAAATGGATGAATTCTTTTTCCTTCTTGGTAGCTAACCTCTGATCTTCAATCCCTGTGTTTACTAGGTCCTCATTCGCCACTATGTATAGCTTGTCTAGTAACTTCTCCACCTTGGGCACCTTCTCTACAATGAATTGTGGGAACTGCTCAAATGTTCCCCAAACCTCTTTACTCAAACTTCCCACATCTGTCATGAATTGAAGTGTCAAATAAAGAGTCATACAAAAAGTATTGACTTTTTCCTAGGAGGAGATATATAGTTGTCAGGCTACTTAAAAGAGATCCAACTAAGTAGCAAGGGTTTAGGGAGGATTCTTCAAAGCACCAATTTCCATCTCCTTTCACCCAAAATATTGCATCAACTCCAGAATTCTCTTATCTGCAATGGAGAGTCATTCCTATAGAGTCCCTAACTCAGCAAGAAATTGTTCCTTAGTGTGGCCTCTAGTTGTGGATTCTTATCCCAGGGAAAGCTTTAATTTCTAGATCTCCCTCTCAAATTGAGTTTGTCGGCCCTAGAACTCCTTGTATTTTTCTACTTTTTTTGCTCCAATTGAGCTCGTTGATCCCAAAGCTCTTCTTTATTTTATCGCATCCCCTCCTCCACATTAGCCAAATGGTCTTGTAATTCATGGTTTTTCTATTGCAATCCAAGGACTAGGTTGGGATCTTGGGATCAAAACTTTGCAAGTTCTTCTTAGAGTTTAGTTGTCTCCACCTATGCTTGTTGAGACAAGATTACAAATTCAATGTTCTTTGCCTTGTCCTTTTTCAGTAGAACCTCCATCCTGTCCTTGAAATTCTTGAGCTCCTCTTTCTCCTTCTTCAACTGGTGACCATGCTTGACGAAGTTAGTAGTCACCACCCACTAGATTTCTTCCATCAGATCAACTTTTTCTTGTGGTTAGATTGCACGTAGATCAATCCCTATCGTATGGATCATATAATCCTTGGGTTGGATCTCCTCTGTAGTTTGATGATGTTTGGATGTAGGGTTGCAAAATTTAATGATTGTTGAACTTCATTGAAAAGGGTCTTCACACATGGCTCAACCAACTTTGTAACATCATTTTCTTTCCTCTTCTAGACCCTAATAGCCTATCTTGCATTTATTTTTTCACCCTTCCTAATAAATTCTACTAATTATCTAATCAGCTCACCAATGAATGGCACATTAGGAGGAAGAGAAAAAGGGAATGAGAGAGTTGTGGGCTCATTTGATTTCTTCTTCAACAAAGAGACCATTAAAGTGGAGACAAGGTGAATGTTATACCAAGGCCCATCCTAAGAACTGATGTAAGGGCTCATGGGGAGTGGTGGTGGTAGTGGAGATGTAGTGGATTCCATTTGTTGGGAATGCTAAGTTGTAGCTAATGCAGTGGTAGAAAAAGGGGTAGCAATGGTAGTTGTAGACCAGGCTCCAAAAAAAGGTGGGATAGACCATGGGGAAGTAAAAGCTACATGTCTAACCTAGGAGAATTGGGAGAAACCTCCCACGATCATGGTATTAGAGAAAGAAAGGCCGACACTTGAAATAATTAGGGGCACATATATAAAAAAGGTAGCAGGAGTAATGAAATATTATGTAGCAAGAAGAGGGGGAGAGAAAGATACCTAAGTTGTAGAGGACTTTGATCCTTGGCTCATTGTAGGCTCTTGTGAACCTTCTCCAAAAGAGGCATCCATGTGTGAGCTCTTATCAGGTGGAGAAATGTCCATCTCTATGACCTCTAAAGGTTTTTGGGATGCCATCTCATTTCACAACCCATGTGTCTGGTATTGAGGCCTCCGACTATGATGTAGTCACTTGTACTCTTAGTGAAACTTTACCAAGCTTCTTTGTCACTTTTTTGGTTTTTTGTGTTGGGGCCTTTTTCACCTCCATTCCCTTCATTGTATATGCCTTACCTTCCTCTAGATCTATATCCTCATCATTTCTTGTGTCAATATATTCATTTCCTCTATTCCATGGATCATCAAATCTTTCATCCTTGTCTACCTCCTGGGATGGGGCATTAAGGCATTTGGTCTCCTAACGATAAATCTTGAAGTCTATAATTTTTTCCTCTCTCCACTACCAATGCTTGACCAATTCATTGCAAAGGGTAGCCTGCATTTGGTGCTTCTCATTTGGTTTCTCCAAAGGGAAATATAAAGAGAGCCATGGAAGCCTCTAATCTTTAGTAGGAAAGTAGGCCAGGTCCATAGTTAGATCATCTTATTTTGACTATGGAATCTACCAAGCTTCCTATTCAGGATAGGAGATATGAGTCACCTTAACTTTTAGGTCTGTTAATTCATTGTTGGAGTTATATTGCCACTTGTCACAAATTAATACCAACCTCAAATGAGCCAGCTTGGCTTTTATCAAACCCTGCATCCACTTCTTTACCATTATCACCATTTTGAAGCTCAAAGGGTAGAAGAAAACACCTTTCTTATTTTTCCCTCTACAAAAGTTGTTGATAATTGAGAATTTTGAAACACCTTGAGGGCCAGCACCCTATTTGTGATGAATACTAAGAACTATAATGGTTCCTCAGTAAAGCCATGCATCCTAACAAATGTGAAATCCTCCTCGAGAAAACAATCACAAGGAGGATGGAAACTCTACATCCACCCTGTTTTCTCAATGGAAAGTTGATAAATATTGCAGATATCTTCACCAAGCCTTTAGCTCATGAAAGGTTCCAATAGATTAGAGATCTAGTTCATGTTCTTCCCAATGGTGATTATGGGGGAGAATGATAGAATTTATATATGAATGTATGTAGCATCATCAACAATAAACCATGTATTGATAGCATTTATATATCAATGTACGTAGCGCTGTCAACAATAAACCATGTGCAACAGTCACCTTT
This sequence comes from Sequoia sempervirens, assembly GCA_007258455.2. Lineage (NCBI taxonomy): Eukaryota > Viridiplantae > Streptophyta > Pinopsida > Cupressales > Cupressaceae > Sequoia > Sequoia sempervirens. Next base: position 103,444 of record VDFB02035518.1, on the reverse strand, counting down.
GACATTTATGTAATGCCCATAGGGCTTATTAAGTTTTTAGCTCTCTTTTTGACTTTCAGGTTTTGTATTTAGTATTATGGTTGAGTTATTGGTCATTGTGGTTGCGTGCCATTACTCCCTTGTAAATTTGGATCTTTACATAATTGATTCCCTACCTCTCATCTTATCAAGGAAATTTGGGGCTTTTTTCTATTGTTTGTTTTGTGATCAATAGATCACCATTATTTTCCTTCATTGGCCATATTAGATACATTTACTTCTCTCATTTATATTTCTTGCTGAGATGATGTCCCAACACAAATTGCATCACTTGCAGATGAATTGGGTTCGGACTCCTTGGTAGGCTTCTCCTCACTCCCTTTTATGTAGAATTCACTGTGATCAGCTTCATCTAACTTTGAATCATCTAGGGATTCATTAGAATCATTTTGTTGTTGGGACTTATTTCTCAATTCTATCAATGAAACTACTATAGTATGTTTAAGTATATCCATCTTTCCAAGTTCTTTCCCAGATTTATCTTCCATCCCCTCAACTTCCTTCTTAGGTTTATCTTCCATCTCTCCAACTTCTTAATCTAAGTAGTTTGTTTTGAGAAACAACACATAATGATAGCACTATCTGGAATGCTAGATGTGAGGCAATTGCTTCTCCTTCATTTTTCTAGCCAACTCACTCATTTGCTTATAATGTTGGTGTGTAGTGATATTCATGCTTCTTCCATGTATCCAAAAAACAAATGGCCACATTGGAAAACATTTTTATGGGGGTTGCCCCTCTTCACAAGGCTTGCTTCTTTACTCGATTTCAATTGTAAGTTGTAGCTCAACATCATTGAGTCTATCTAATGCATGGTGGTTCCAATTGTAGAGGACAAACAAATTTTTAGAAGGGTTGGCCCTTTTCATCAGGCTTACTTCTTTACTGGGTTCTAATTGTAAGTTCTAGAGGCACCCTTTAGTTTATCTAATGGCATGTAGTTTTTTCTTATAAAATAATTAATAAAAATTGGAAAGTATAATAATCAAACATATTAATTATTATTTATGTAATTAATTATGATTTAAATGTGTGAACCAAAATTTATTATATATTATTAAAAAATTAAATATTTCTTAAAGTATTCAATTTTTTTTTAAAACATAATATTTACAAATAAATAAATATATATATTTTCAAATTTATAATTTTTATCTATTCTTTATATTGATATTAAAGTTTATCTAGATCAATTCATTTAGCTTTTGAATTATTAGTATCACTTATTGTTTCTCGCATGTGTTTTGGATGTGTATATGAAACCATAATTTATCTATTCTTTATATTGATACTAAAGTTTATTTGGATCAATTTGTTTAGCTTTTGAACTATAATTGTCACTTACTATTTTTCATGTGTGTTTTGGATGTGATGTTCATTATATTTACCTATCTACGAGTTCCCAAATTTGTTTATCTTTTGAACTATAACTGTCACTTCTTATTTTTCACATGTTTTTTGGATTTGATGTTTATTAGATTTACCTAGAGTTCGTGTGTTTTGGATATGAATAGAATCTATGAAAATTGAATGTAGTTTATAAAATACAAGGTTTTTTTATAAATCTATTTTATGAAAATTCTAAATTTCAATGCAATAGTACTTAAATTTTTAGGAAAAAATAAGAAGTAGGCATCTCATTCACTCACCTCTAACCACAATAAAATGATAAAAAAATTTAAATATTTTATTGCATTTAGAGTATCTTCATGTTCTAATGTGATGCATTATTTTTTTGCAATTTTTTCCAAGTAAAGAATTAATTATGAATTTTTTTTATTACAACTTAAAAAAAATATAAAAAACTCTCAGATAACCGGACCACCTTAACTTGGTCAAAACTTCATGAAATTCAATTTTTCTTTTTTAATCAGCTATAGTATGTGAAGCATAGAATGTGACACATGTTTTGATTCAAAAAATTTGATGTAATCGCTTGAAGCCATAGATGCTTTTCAATCGACTTATCAATTAGACTTTAGTCGTAATTTGAATAGAAAATGAATAATAATTACTTATTAAATTCAAAGTAAAGCATAATTTATATTGGTGGAAAGTAGAGAATATGCTTTCAAAACCCTTTTCATTTCATCAATTTTATGTTAAAAAAAAGTCACTAGCCACATACCCATCATATTGCCACTTTTTGGCCCATCATGATCTTGCACATACCCAGTTCTCAAATTCATTTATCTTTTGAACTATAATTGTCAATTCTTATTTTTAACATGTGTTTTGGATATGATGTTTATTAGATTTTCCTAGAGTTTCAAAATTCATTTAGGTTTTGGACTATAACTATCACTCCTTATTTTTCACGGGTGTTTTGGAGGTGATGTTTACTAGATTTACCTAGAGTCCTCAGAGCCACAAATTATATATTCTTTATATTGATAATAAGGATTTTCTGCATAAATTCATTTGGATGTTCAAATATAACTGTCATTTATTATTCTCCATGTGTGTTTTGGATCTTAATTTTATTAGATATACCTACCAATTCCCAAAAACACAATTTATGTTTATTAGATGCACATTCACACATTCTAAAACATAAAATTGAGATATTATTGTTATATACATCTCATGCCACAAAACAATGAAAACTTAAAAAATATGATTTCTTCTAGTACGCATTTCTTTATGTACTTTATGAAATTTTAACTAGATTTCTTTTTATAATTACTTCAAATTATTAGTTCCTGCCAAGGGAATTATAGGCACCACCAGGTTCTTAACTGGGTATTAATAATTATGTTTTGATAAATGAGAGTTTAATTTTTTTTTTAATTTAACAAATATTTATATATTGTTAAAGTAACATGCAAAATATATAACAAAACATATTTCAAAAATGAATTTTTGAAAATCTTATTGGCTACAAAATTTGAACCAATATAAGTGATTTTCTCGACTCCATTATCCAGTTGCATTTAAAATGGTGAAATATAGGATATTTTTAAGAGATAAGGCATTCCATTGCCACATTTATGTGTATAAATCAAAACGTTCTCACACTTGGTAATGTTTGAATTCACTTCAGCTACTATCCTTCATTCTAGACTAAACAATTTTAAGGTAGGAAATGGCTAGGTGTATTTGTGGATTTCCAAGGGAAAAAGCCACTGATTCTGCAGTTTCCTGAGATGGATGGCTAGGAATTTAGTGAGATATAAGAGAGTAACGCTTCTTCGGAGGTCATCATTGATTTTCCCTTCTTTTCCCTTGATTTTTTATTATTTATTTATTTATTTATTTTTTCTGTTAATCTATTTTTTTGGTTAAATTCTCAATGAGTTTCACTATATTTATCATTGCTGCAAGAATTGAACCTTTCATGACACTGAATCATTATGATATTCCGGAGCAATTAGAAGATTCAGATGGGGGTTGGTTGAGTCCCTACATTTCGTAGAGTTATTGGATTTATCTATTAGTCATTAAATGCTATTTGCAATCCTTTGCCCCTTTCTAAAAACCCTCAACAAGCCACAATATGCTTTATTTTTTTCTCATTATATTATCTCTATGTTTCATTTAGTGGTAACTATTTGTAATATTTTTAATGTTTTCTATAATTCTTTCTGTTATCACCATGAAAAATGTATTTCCTCTTTCTGAAACATATCAGAGGGAAGTCTTTTTATTTTTAAAGGTGACACTTTATATTAGATTGTTCTATTTCTATGTGTAAATCACTAAACAAATTATTTGCACCTTTTTGAAACCCTAAATGAGCCTCATTTCAAAAAGTATATTATGCAAAATTGTGATGAATTTAAGGAAAGGGTTACCTACTGTTTAACTTTAGTGGGAAAATTGAGATGTAAATTCAAGTGCTTAGAAACCTCTAAGGATGTAATCCCAAGGGCAAGCAATAACATGAGAATTTAGTCAATGGTATTTGCCTCCTAAAGGGTTTGAAATTTTGGGGATCATGTTGAATGTTTATTTGCAAATGGTTTTGAACAAGCTAATCATTCTATAACCAAGAAAAAGTACAACCCTAGGGATGTGTAAGACAATATTTATTGAATCCCCACTTGGACAAGTCCAACAACGCTTATCTTTAGCAAATGGTTAGATACTTGACCCCACTAGCACCCCTCCATGACACTCACTTATATGAGGCAGCCAGACATCAACACCCATGAAACTCCCATGGCATGTTTTATATTTCTACTAAAGACCATAAAAGTGTGGGGCTACTTCAAAATGACCGTTCTTGCACCAACAAATAGATTAAGGATTTTGACAAATTCTAGCTCATGGGTTTTAATTAGGAATTCTCGTTCATGGAGATTGACCCATATGGCAAGAGTCCCCTTTCGGATCCATCTTGTTGGAATCAACCATGTGATATTGGCATTTCTTCCAATACCCACATTTATATCCCAACTAGAAATACTCTTGGCTTTAGAGTGTTACCATTTGAGTTGTTCCCTTGGGTGAGTAGTTTTTCCCAAAGGTAGGCCCTCTAGGATAAATAAAAGCGAGTAAAGACAAAATCTGTAACTCGATCGATCTTTCATGGCAACAAAGAGAGAGAATATACATGATACTACCCCCACTCACACTCGCACAAGATCTTGTTCAATTTTAAACCCAAATCGAAGTGTGGAAGTGATTGCTTTATCTCACCCTAAAGTCATGAAAAAGACCTTTTGATTCTCAAGATCGCTATAAAGTGCGAGAGAAGCGCATACATCCTTTTTCAATGCCTCTATTTTAAGTAAGCCTTCACGAAAAATAAATTTTTTACTTGTTCTTTTTAAATCCACAAAGAAAAATGTGAGTTATTTTTAAGTAGCAAAAGACAAGTGAAAGACACTTTGTTCAATTGTTAATCCAAGAAATAAAATCTAGTAAGTTGTGATCCTAAAGTTCATCTTAACCTTTTCAAGAATAAATTGAAAGATTCTTTTTAAAAGAAAATGAAAATTAGTGTCCTAAGAATGAAAAAAATAATGATTTCTTGGAGAAATGTTTAAAAAAAACACTTAATGTGTTTAAAAACACTTTCATCTTTCAATCTGTCATCTTCATGCTTCGTTGTTCTTCGTTATCCTTTTTCATTTTTGTTGTTTTTGTTGTACCTTCCTTTTTCTTTCCTCCTTCGTTTTCCTTGTTTTCGTTTGACACCTTCGTTTTCACCTTCCTCCTTTTTGTTTCTCTTTCCTTGTACCTCATTTTTCCTTCACTTTCCTTCACACCTTCATCATTTTCCTTTGTTTCGTATTCCATCACAATTAAAAGTTATGCATATATTGTAAAATGACAAAGACATATACAAAACTTATCATCTATTGGAGAAATCCCTTTAAAGAGTGAAGTAAAGTACAATTGAATTGACATTAATCATTGATTTAAAGATAAATGTCAATACAGTTTTAGTTTACACATGATTTCCTTTGAATAAATGATAAAATGTAGAGACACTTTTCTTTATACTTGCTTTATAAAAAATAATAGACTTCAAAAAAAGATCAAATCATGTATTAAGTCAAGCATAAAAAGAAACTATCATATAATGATTTCCTTGGTGAAAAGGAAACGGGAACATGACCAACCTCTTGATTTACATCAACAAGGATATATTTTAGTAGGCTTATAAAAGGACAACTAACAAAGATCCTTAAATATTTTTCAACATAATGTATTTGACCAGTTTAAAACTACACCCACCAACCTTGTTCAAGAAAAATGCAAATTAAAAGGGATTTTGGGCAATGGTTGTGATCTCTGTCAGATCTTAACATCCCTCCAAATTTGAATAGTGATCAGCTTTATTGTTCGAGCTAATGTAATCAACAAGAAGCTATTTTTAACAATTGTCAAATATGAGTTTTGATGTCAGTCATTGTAGACATGCAAAATTAGCATCATGCATTCAATTAGGTCATATTCATCCATTCAACAAATAAATCAATTTTATTTATCAATCTCCTAAAGTTATTAGTTTAAATTAAATAAATCAACCTGATCCTGACATCACCCTCCTTTTAATTAAATAAATCAAGCCTTTTATTTAATTAAATATGAAAGCACCTTCTATCCCTTTTGATTTAAACAAATCCAAATATTCAAGTCAAAAGGTCAAAATCATCCTAATCATCATTAAGCTAATCTAATCCTAATTAAACTAACCTAACCACCCATCACATCCTCTAGATAATCCTACTTGCACAAATAAATCAATTTATTCATTTATCAAAATCTTTATTTACTTTCAACTTGGCATAAAGGGAGAATATTCTCCAATTTTGAATCTCCCCCCAATTTGGCATGTACATCAAACAAAGCAATCAATAAGCTCTTACATGTCCCTTGCAAAGGTCAAACTAAGCATTAACTCTCATTTTTAGATTTGAAATCTCCCTCTCTTGGGCACATTTCGCAAATCTTGCACATTCCTCAGCTTATCACAACTTGACAAGTGGCCTCCTTTCATTGGTTTACATTTAGTCCCACATTCATCCATTTGGCCATTATCTCATCAAAATAATCTATAAATGAAAATCTTCATCTTTTATCAAACCCTCCACAAATCATCTACAAAGCTTATGCAAATTAATTCTCTTAAACTGGGAATTGATTTTGTCCACCATCATTTGCAATATCAAGCTTAAGCAAGGATTGGGAAAGGGCTATTTTCTACAATAGCACCAATCCACTATGGGATAGATAGATTTCATGTTTTTCTTTGTATGCTTTTATTTATCTTGTTATTTGATAGCATTTTAAACTGTTAGATATCTCATATGGATGTTGAAGGTTTGTTTTGCTTAAATATACTAACCATGCTTGTGTATGTTAGTTATTTAACAATTTACAGATTTTGATGTCCACATATTGGCACTAGAAGGAGGGCTTGAGCCCATGACCACCATTTTCAACAACTTACATGACACTGTTTTCTTGTTTCACTGAAATTTTAGCCAAAGAAAATCACGCTCTATTTCATTGCTTTATTTCATCATAAACTGAATTGCTCCCCATAGAACATGAGATTTCTTCCTTAGATTTGCATAAGTGTTTAGATGATAGGCTATGCAATTCATCAGGATCTTCTACACATTCAGTCATTTTAAATTTGTGTCTTTTAAAGTGATTCACTTACTTATGCATCCATAGTGTAGAGTTTGTAAGTTTTGGGAAACACCATAAGTTGGCTTCGGTTTTTTAGAATCTGTGAAGATTGCTGGGTTGTTTTTTTTTGAAGTTTGGGTAGTTGTTTTCATGAGGGATTCTTGTATGGCCTATTCAATTACGTATAATCTTGAGGTGGTGAATATTATTAATTTCAATCTCCGTTTAGATTGACATGAAGTTATGTTTTTAAGGTCTTAATGAGGTAATTTGTATATTTTTTCAATTGATATAACTAGGGTGTCTTTATCCAACTTGAAGGTCAATTAGACTTGTCTCCTTAATCTCGGGTGATCTTCCAAAAAATAGAAAGAGATGTTGAAGTTCCTATAATCCAAATAAAGAACGAAAGATGGTAATAACTACACGAAGTATTTTTTCCATGCCTATTTCTAAGAAGCATAAATTGTTTCGGATTTTTAAAAATAGGAAAGAGAAGTAATAAATAACCTGTAGTTGAGACACGAGAAAGAATTATTACATCGAATCATTCTATAAACAAATTTTATATTGAAGTTCAGAAATTTTTCAGAAAGTTTTTTGACTTAATTCGGGCTTTTTCCAGGTGTGGTAGTTCCCCCTTTCAATTGAACTAGAGTCAGCGTGCTTACTTACTGCTGTAAAGCAGAGTAGCTTGACAAGTTCTCTAAGTTGAGCTTGGTTTTTGGTCTTATATTTAACGGTTCCTTTTTTTAGTTTTTAATTTTGCCTTCATTTTTTATGGTGATCATCCTGGTTTGGTATGGTTTGCAATTTTTATTTCAATGCAATTCTTAAACAAAATTTTGGCCCTTTCTATCAACTACACATTGCATAATTTTTTTTTTGGTTTACTACCTACAAATGATAGGGTGGAACTTTCTGCAAATGTCTTCTTTAGATAAAAACAGTTGTTTGAAATGAAATACAATTGAAGTTCAACTGTAATTCATCCTGACTGCCTTGCTTGTGTCCTCCTTCTGTTGCATTTCAATATTTAAAATGGCATTTCAAGGTTGATCATACTTGATGGAGTTCAATATTTTGAGTCTCTATGAATGGTTTAGGGTAGTAAATGAGCTAAGCTCAATGAAGAAGCATATTGGCTAATGGTTCGCATAGCATTTCTATTTAGATTACAATGCTCCTTTCAAATAAAGATGAAACTAGAAATAATGTGCCATATGTTCCATAGCACACCACTAGACAACCAATCATAATGAACCCAATACAAAGAAGAAAAGTGTATTTTCAGAATTTCAATATTTTATTTCAAGATCATTGAATAAATATAAAAATAATCTCAATTTAGTCAAGATAAATTATGTTAAGTACCATGGACAAAGAATTTAGGAAAACATTAACATATGTTTTCCATCTTGAAGTATTCAAGGTATGATGCATATCTTTATAGCAGAGAAATACTTAGATTGAGTTTAAGTTTCCTTCAAATATGTAACCGTTCGATAAATTATTTTCAATTTCAGCTATCACAAAAGTTGACCTTAAATCCAACAATAGTTTCATGAGAATACATGATGGGTAATGGAATTGAGATATTAGATTAGATTAGTCTCTCAAATACTATTAAAATAATGTGCCAATTTCCATATGGTGTGAAACACAAGAGTCTATAATCCATGGTGGATATGAAGATTCTATAGAAACTAAGGCTTTTCCCTTTGATTTCTCTTTTCCCTTAGTATTTTCTTTAGTTGATGAATATTCCTTGATAGAATTAGGTAGCTCAATATTATTCTTTTTGAGAATATGTGTTAGATACTCAATTTTTTTCCTCATGTATTTTCATTCATCATGTCTAAGATTTTTACAAAGGGTGCATTTAACTCTCATAGTAGTTGACTTACTTTGAGAAGAGCTTTGGGAGTTGTCATTTTTTTCTTATTTTCTAACTTCCTTGCCCTTTTTAGTGTTCTTCTTCTCTCATTTTGAAGAGGGGTGGGTGTAGAAAGATGGGGGGCCAAAAAGTGACCACTCCATTTAAATTTCTTGAAAAAGATAAAAGGTGAGCACATTATGCTTGGAGTGACTAAGCCTCAAGCTCAGTCACTACAAGCCTAAAATATGCTTGTGTTATAATGTGAGAATATTTTTCTTTATTTAAACAAAAAATTGAAAAATCTCTCATTTTAATCTTTTAAATGGCTGCAAATACCTCCTTTGTGGCTGAAAATAATTCATAACATGCTCATACTTTTGGAAGGTAAAAACCGCTTGATTTTTTCAGTGAATCTTCATGAAAATTTTTCCATGAAGTCAGGGAGGTCAAAGGAGTAATAAATTTCTATTTTTTATGTGAATATGATATTAAATGGGTAGATTTAATATATTTTTTGATGTAAATTTATTTAATTTTCAATAAATGATAATGCACCTCCAAATCCTCCATAAATTCATCTCTAAAGTCCTCATTCACCTCATGTCAAAATACCTCTTGAAGAATAACTCTAACAAACACCTCCAACAATTCCTCATCATGCTTTAGGAACTCAAGAAAATTTAATGGGGCAAATTGAAAGTAACAAAAAACAAATAGAGGAGTTAATTACAAGGTTGATAGATCCTCAAAGCACAACCTCACATAGAACCATGCTTAATCACTTGAATTAATAATCACATGTCAGGCTTATGGGTCACTCTGTGTTTATGATCTCATGGATAGTCAAGATGCAGGTACCCAAGGTACATATATAACTAATGAGATGGTGATGAAAAATTCCCTCTTAATGAGAAATTCAGCCTTAATAGTCAGGTAAGTGTTAGTAAGTTCATTGAATTTAATTTATTAAATTTCATTTTTTAAATGCTGATTTACTAAATTAGTTGAATGATTATAATGAAATTTCAAGGTCATAGTGTTCATTGTGTTTTCAGCGGTCCTCCACCTCCCTATAATTTCACAACCACATCTATTGTAGAGGTATGTAACTAGTAAATAATTATAAATATTACATGTGAATAGCTAAACATTATATGAACGGTATTCTTATATCTCATTTTGGATGTTGAATAGGTTAATCTTGGAGCTTTGAAAACAACACTTTTGAATGGAGGTGGCCATCGAAGTTTCACTCAAGTAATACAAATTATTTATAATTTTAAAATAGTAAAATTGTATTTCATAATTGAATAATGTTTAATGACTTAAAGGTTTTAGATAGTTTGTATGTATGGTTTGTAATTTTTTAATTAATTTGATTTTAGGTTGTTATACACTTCATAATCTATAAATTTAATTTGTTCATGTTTTTGACCTTGAATAATATAGGCTAGTAGTATCACTAGCTTGTAGCATACCATTTAATTCTTATCCTCCTAAATTTCATCACTAGCTTTTAGCATCACATCTCTCTACTCACTTTTGAGCTCATGAATGTTTCTTGGGATATTTATCTTATTACTACCCTTTTCCTATGTTGACAATACTTACCATGGTGACTAGGTTATTGCATTCATGTTATGGCTATAGACTTTCATTTATACCTTTCAAGCACTTGACACCATTGAGAACTACTCTAGATTTCTCTCTTGACTATATGAATATGATAATTAAAAGGGAATTGTCAAGGACTATCGTCTATGAATATGATCATTAAAAGGGCATTGTCATTTCAAACTATCCTTTAATAATAAACTATGCATGCTCCTCTTATACCATTGAACTAAATGTATTGCTTCTCTTATGAGACTATCTTGTAGCATTGGATTTCATGTGACTACCACCACATTCATGACTATCATGGACTCTTTACCTTGAGGTATGCTAGTTGAAAACAGTTAAAGTCTCTCCTCATAAAAAATATTCTTCCAGAAATTTCCCTTGAAGCATTATTTGGTATAGAAATACATGTGACTATCCTATTACATCTTGTCACTTTAGGCTATCATATTCAGTATTATGTAACTATCATATTACATTTCTTTATTTATGTTATACCCTTTATTGTTCATTTGATGTCCTTTATTCATCATTTTTCCTTGTGATCATTACTTTCCCTATTTGAATATTACACTATCCACTATCATGAAGATATCTCACTCCATTTCTTAGCTATCTCTTCTTTGTGATTGACCCATAAATACGAGTAGAATGTTGAGGTTTAATGAAAATAGTGGAGTGTTTTTATAAGTGTGAAATTTTATCAAGATCTTAGAACCATATTCCCCTCAATGTGTACTATCATTGAATCATTTTGTTCTTAGTTGAAAATGCTCATTATTTCTTCTTTTCATGCATCTCACTATCATTCTTTACATTATTTCCATAAATATTATCCCCACTTCAAAAATTATTCACACTTCACATCAACAAATGTTTTCATGACTTATTTGTGTAATCAATATTGTCCCTTTCTTACATGATATGATTGTCCCTAGGACTATCATCTTGTGACTATCCTTTACTTTGGAATTTCCCTCATGAAACATGCAAACCCTTGACATTCAATTTCAATTCTCATGAAGACTCTTACTAATATATTGATATTGTGTCCACATTCAAGAGGATAAGATACTCTATCCTTTGTTCTAATTTCTCCTAACTATAAAATTGCTCTATCATTTGTCCTTCTATTATTACAACCTCTTATTATCATTCATGAGACCCCTTACTATGCAATATGCCCATATAACAACCTCTTCCTTTGTCAACTTCTTCTTGTCAACTTAGAAACTTTCCAATATGGATTTTGTGCATTGTACTTTGTTTTGTTGGTTCTCTAGACAATATTGCTCTCTTCTATCAACCTTTTTTCACCATTTTATTTATGAATGGCTTTGATAGGGGCCTTGTCATCATATTGTCCTATCCTCTTTTTTCACTCTTTAAACCATTCCTTTGGTCACTTCATGAACTTTTTTCTTTACTATTCTAGAAATTATTGTCCTTCAAATGATTCATGTCTATTATGTGCATGTCTTATAAAGACAATTATCATGATTTTTCCTTTTGTTGCTTACATGGCTCTTATTACTCATACTAGTATGCACTGTTTCTCCTTTTTCCATTGCCATTATTTTATTCTATTTTGAAAAGGTCTTAGATATTAGTATTTTCAAATTTTCATTTTGTGTTCCTAATTTTCCCTAGGACTATCAAAACAAACATGTCACTTGTATAGAAATCACAAAAAATTGCTTTCTTGCTTCCTTTGGTTTTTCTATCACTATAAAATAATAAAGTTCCTTTGGACTTCAATATAATATCTCCCTCAATTATCATAAAACAAGATCTTTGAAATAGAATTGGATTCATTAACATATCCCAAGGAACACAATAGTCCAATAACCACATATTAAACTATGAAGCAATATATAGTTCAATAGGTACTCAAAATTTTGTTGTCTATATGTCATACATTATAAGCCATGAACTCCATCACTCTTCTAGTTTTTGTAATCAAATAATGTTGTTCTATTTTTATATGATATATGTAGAGACTCCTCTTGATATTGATAGGGAAACAGAGCATGGTTTCTCTACTACAATAGAGAGTTCGATTCCTTTGACAAGGGTATGTGGAAGATTAGTAAAATTCAAATTACATTCATTGTTTTAACTATTTATTATTGAAAAAACAAATGATTATTGATTTGTACTTTAATTTATATATGGTTAGTTTCTATAGGGCTTTGCAATGCCGTAGAATGAGTGTGTTTCTATTGTGAACGAGGAGAGGGATCATTTTGCGGTAGTAAGTGATTATTTTGTTAAATATTTCATCTTATATAATGTAATTTATATATATTAATGTCTATACTTTTTAATGTAATAAGTATGACTACACAAAGAATTAAATACGAGGTCCAACACTAAAATTAGAAGTAGACCACCATCATATGCATCTCCATCCCCCCAATGATCAAAGGCCACTAGTGATCTATTTTCTTCACTTGGAGGGGAATGGCTATTTATTAGGGTCCTTTGTTGTATGCCTACATGGCATTTTGGGACATATATTTCATGTTGCATATACATGACATTGTATTTCCGTGTATGGAATTCTTGTAAGTCTATATGGCTATTTGGTTAATACATACCTTTTTTATTGATGGTGTCCATAATTGCATTATAAATGATTATTCAAATAATTAATTAATTAATTGACGTAACTGTAAATGATAAAAATGTTATTCTAATGTTCTTACAAAAATATTCTTATATTATTTCCTTGCAATAAATGAAGTTCTTCAAAACATGCTAAGATGTTTATCTCTAAAGCATGTAATTAAAACACAAGGAAAAAGAGCTAATAAAGGATCGTATGTTTAGATTTTGAGGTTTTAATAATAATATGTTACCTCCATTATAGAATGACAAGCTTGAATGGATATTTGTAGATGGTTTACTTCAAATATTTAAAATCCAAGTGTATTGTGCTTCATAACTTATTTCACATTCATTTCACCTATATTTGTTGGTTAATTATTATCTTTCCTACCCTAGTATGTGTTTGTGGTCTTGGGTGACATATTTTTGGCATATAGATATGGAATCAAGTTTTATACAAGACAGAGTACAAGTAATTTACACTATGTTTCCAATAATTGTATTGAAGTATATTTAAGTACCCATCCTCTAGTTGGTCAATCATTACTTCAAATTTATAGATAAATTATTCATGCCCACACTTTCCTTCATCTAAAAAAAATATATTCCTATATTGACCAAACTGTTTATGAGTACATTAAGTTCAATCAATAGATGAGACTAGTTCTTTTGTGTAGGTCATTCAGTCATAAGATTATAAGGACACCTACGTTGACCAAACATCATAAATTGGAATTATTCCAATAGCAATCCCAACTTGATCAAATTATCAATTTACCTCTAGGAGATGAAGAATATAAACAATGCCTCTTAATAACTTTTTACTAAATGCAACACTTTTTGGAACATCTGAAACATTGTTGCCATAATGGAATGACTTGGAGATATGAAAAAAAAGAGGTTATTGCATAGGGGCCCTACATGACCCTGTACCTTCAAACAAAATGGTTTTAACTATCATGCTTTCTAAGTAATAGGTCATCAAAGTTTGATGCCCTTTCGCACTTTGATCTCTTAAGAGAAATCATTGGTGCAATGTAGCCCAAAATATTTTGGCATGTTGGGGTGTGAAACAGAACCTCGCTTAGCATAAACCTACCCATTTGGATGTGTTGGAACTATTATTTTGGTCACATGATGAATAGAACAAAAAGTACACCACTTTACAACTTTACACTACATGCATCTAATGCTCTTTCCATCAACTAAAAACTCATTACCGCGAACAAATGGATAGGAGATATGAAAAACCAAGAGGGGTTATTGTAGGGTCACCCTCTATGACCTTGTACCTTTAGACAAAATGGTTGTAAGTGTATGAGTTTTGAGTAACAAATCATCAAATTTTACTACCCTTTCACACTTTGGTTTCTAAAGAGAAATTGTCAGTGCAATGTAGCCCAATATGTTATAGCATGCTAGGGTGCAAAATAGAACCTTGACTAGCATAAACCCACTCACCTAGATGTGTTGGAACTATCAGTTTGGTTGCATTATGAACCTAACAAAATATACACCACCTTACAACTTTATAGTGTATGCATTTGATGCTTTTTTCATCAACTGAAAACTTGCCACCATAGGAAAATGGATTGGAGATATGAAAAGATGAGAGAGGTTATTATAGAGGGGACCAAGATGACCTTGTACCTTGAGATGATCTGGAATAGGTCCACACTAAGAAATCAGGACCAGTTCGGCCCCAAATGCTCTAATTGTGAAATACATGAAATTTTGAGAGTGATAACTTTCTAAAAATAAATACGAATGATCTAGAATCTAGATATGTGATAGATGTAAATGTTTACATGTTATATCCTACTTTAAGAGATGAGAAACAATAATGCTGGTCGTGCCCACAAAAGGATATGAAAATCACAGTAAAACCTTTCCTGGGAATTGGACATTCCAATAGGTGACTAATATCTCTCTATGGACATTCATTTACTTGTCAAACAAGGGGAACGTATACTTTAAATGGTGCAGCACAATATATGCACTAAGAACTAGTTTCAGTAAAAACTTAGCAGAAATAAATACTGGAAAGGAATTCTATCTATGCTACAGGAAGGTAATGCAAAGTTCTTTAACTCAACTATGATTTGATTAAAATAGAAACCATAACAGCTATGAATGAAACACAAACTATGAACTGGCCTTATGCTATAGGAACAGGCACATGGATGGATTCCTTATGCTCCAAGAGCAATACAAGACTAAGTTTGTATGAAAACTTCAAAGATGAAAGCTAACTAAAGATGAACAGAAAAGAACAGCTAACTAACTAGCTACAGATACTTACTAAGTGGGCCCCCTTAGCAAGCATCTACTGATTACACAGGTGCTGAACTTAGAACTTAATCAAACTTTATTCATGAAAATAGAATGGTATACATTGCTTTGTTGATATGGAAACTAACAACAAGCTTTGTCTCTTGTCAAACAGATTCTACTTTTCATTATCATATTGATTCTTACATGATATCTACTATCACTATGATTCTATCTTACTCTCACTATCATCTATTTCCTCACTCACGTAGGAGGAGTACTTTATTTAAAATTAGGAGAACAACTAACTAACTAACCCTATCAAAGAAATACGTGGAAGTAAAGTGTATCCCAGAATCAAGGAACAAACTTCATAAATGAATTTATGCATTCAACCTAATCTAGAGAGAATCTAACACTCCACTCTTTCCAGATTGAATGTCAATAAAAATCTTTCCCAATGGTTTCGGTCAAAGAGTCTTCGCCAGAGTGTCCTCGAAGTCATGTAGGAAATATACTTGACTGCAAGGCAGAGATCAGCTGTGCTTGACTCGATCATTTTTCAACAACCTGCGAACCAAAAGGTAACAGATGTGAAAGAAAAGGCACATGGCACATACATAATATTTGTTCATTAATCACATTTTAAAATCTATTTCATCATTCAAAAATTGTATGCGATATACTAGTCATTTAGGGAGTCAACGGGGCAATAAATGTAATCAAGTCAACATAATAAGCTGCAGGAATACGAAAATATTTGGCTACAAGATATCCCAATAAAGGGTTTCAATAGAGTTTAAATAGCCACGAATAACAAAAGTAAAGATATTAAAAGTTCATCATAATATCCAAACTATGAGCATATTTTAAGCTCATCATTCTGCCCCGTACTTAGCCTAATGCTGGTCCTCCAGCATTAACTTTCCTAGTAGTTTCTCTAAAATCAATGGTTGTGGAATGACTTTGAAATGGAGTTCCAAACCTGTCATAAAATACTCTGAAAGCCTGGCACCTTTCATACCTACAGTCTTCTAAATCATCATTAAGATTGGTAGCCTAATAAGGATAAAGAGGCCACCTTAGCACAGGAGGTCTGAATGTCAATGGCAACCACAGTTCAAATCTCTTTTGAAGTCCCAATTGTATATATTTGTTTGATCATTTAAGAGCTACTGTGAAATTTAGGGGATTGTGAGGTTCAGATCTTCTTACCCAATAGTTAATCTTTCCCACCTTTTCTCACTTCTGGTGTATGCTAGTCTCCAAAATGAATATGACTATTCCTGAAATTCATCATATACCTATTTCCTGACATCAAATATTTTTTCTTTGGCTGTAGTATTATTAATGCCATATGTCAGAGTAAACTAGGTTTTCAACATTGCATGGGGGTTTGAACTTTGATAGTGTAATGGAACAAGCGCAGTTTTCTTAGCTTACTCATATGTTTCCCATTGCCTGCCATAATTCACTTCATTTGTTGCTCATGACATAAATGATCTCAAATGGATATCACCAATATACAAAAGAGGGTTCCATTCTGTTTCAGATGGAATTAAAAAGCCATGTAGATAAAATTCACACAGATAATTTCTTAACCAATTAGGGGCTGCCTGGTATGCTTCGTAAAATTCTTTAGCAGTGTGAAGTATAGGATCTTGATTTCTGGAAATTCTCATTAGTTGGAACCATAAGAATTGTTCCTTAAGGCACAGAGCATAAACTCTAGGTGGTGGTTTGCATTCCATAATCTGACCAGTTACTTTTAACATTTCATCATTTTTGCTTTTAACTCAACAATTTCCTGTTTTTGACTTTCAATTTCCTTTTTAGTTTCTTCCTTTCTACCTCCCATAGACTTTGTTGCATGTCAGTTTGGGCTATGTGTCGAAAAGTCAGGGTTTGCAATGTAACTGTTTCCCAGTTAGCTTTGACATATTCCAGAAACTCAATAAAAAATGTCTTCTTATAAACAACAATGGCTTTACAAGTTGTAGGGCGAAATGTAGCTTCACTAGGCACATTCAATTGTTTAGTCTATTCCTGTTCTTGCTGCAAGATGAATTCTTGTTGCTGCAGTGGAGAAGTTTGTGCTCTCTCCAAAAATTACATAGCAGCAGTAGCCAAGTCATCAAGACTTGGTAACCCTTGCTCATTATGCCCTATTTCCTTTGTCTCAACTTGTTCCTCTTCAGGAACGAATGAACTCTGAGCAGCATTCTTAGACACATTCTAAGAAACATCAAATTCAAAATCTACAAACCCTTCTAAAATTACAATAACCTCTGGTTGAGGTGAAGTAGGGGAGGTCTTAGATTGTTTCCTTGTGGAAACTCTTCTTGGCACTAGTGCGGCTGCAGGAGGTGTTCTGGTCTTCCTCTTTCTGGTCTGCTTAGAGGGTTCTACCCTACTAGATGATGATGGTGAACTGGTGTTAGCAACAGGTGTTTCTATAGAAGAGATGGTTGTAGGGGAAGGTGCTGTAGGAGAAGAGTATTGCCTTTTCTGAGAATGAGGGTCAAACTCTAGGGTTTGTTCTACTCTAGATGACTGACCTGCCTTTGTTTTTTCCTTCTCTCTCCTAGTGGCAGACCTAGTTTGTACCTAAGCAGAGGATTCCGGTGGGGGAGCTGTAGGACTAGCGGCTATAGGAGTAGATGACCCTTGCCCTATTCTACTGGTAAACATAATTTTTTTCTTCTTTTTCTAAGGCCATGGGGTAAGTACCCTAGGGGGTTGTGGAATTTTCAAGCTCTTTTGGGCAACGAATTGTTGCCATGAAAGAGGTGAGACATCTCTTAAAGAGTGTTCAATTAATAATTTGATAAGGCCATGGTGAGCAACATAATTATCTTTCCCTTGTTGAGTTATGTGGGCACTTTGTTCTAAAAATTTTAACAGAAAATTGTAAACATTTACAACTAACCCATTCCTCATATGACTTAATAATTTGAAATGATAAGAATGCAGGTAGGAGAAACGGCCTTCACAGGTTAAATACCTGATTATGTAAGCAATGTATTCTAAATAAGGAGGAGGCAATGATACCCGCTTGCATCCCTGCTTGAAGACTTCCAAAGGTCCATCAGTGAGCATTGAAAACTCAGCCCTTGTAGCGGTAGCATCTAAAGAAAAATTTTCTACAATGGCTGGAAACCCGGTTACTTCAACAATTCTGTCTTCAGTTGCAACAACTATTAAACCCCATAGAATAGCTTCCCCTTTAGAAAGGGTTCTCAAAAATTCTCTAGTAGCCTCCTCATCAAAAGAATTTAAACTCAAGAAGTAGTTTAACCATCCATAGAGGTTGAATGTGTGGATTGTTTGAGGATTTTGCAATAATAATTAATGAGCTACAAGCTCATGTCACACCAGCTGACCATCACAGTTTTCCTCTAGCTGAACTCAATTCCCTACTAAAAATTCAAATTCTCTGTTTCCCTTTCTGTTCTAGTTTTTCTTCTGTCGTACCGTCACATTTCTTTCTTTTCCAAAAATGAGCTTTTAAAAAAACTAGTTTTAATCATAGTTTACAAGAAAAACATGCAATAAAAATGACATGCGATGACATTTGGAAAGTACCAGAAAGATAATAAAGAAAAGGTTATTTACGTAGTTATGGCAGCAACGAAAAGATAGGTTTTAAAAAGTGGATTACCCCACCCCCTACTTAGAGTATGACATGTGTCCTTACATGTACTAAAGAATAGGTGGAGATCGGGTAATAATGACTGGTACTATCATAGCAGTAAATGAATAGAATAAAATAAATCAAATATGCGATACCAAAAGATATGGTGTACCTTTGATAATTGCATGTACGTGTGAAGAAATATGATGGCGTCTGCATGAGTTGACAATTGGGAATGATATCATAATGAAGGGTGATGTGGATGGATGAAGTGGATGGGTGACATGGGTGAACGAGATGAATGGATGGATGGATGGGATGGAAGATAAAGAAATGGTATGGGCGATAAATGAAAATGGAGAAAAAAGCGTTTCCTTAAAAAGAAAACCTTTACTATGCGCATGCTTTTTTTCAAAATTACAATGAAGATGCAGGAGAAAGGCCAAAGCCTTCGGCTGGAGGAAGAGTAGCGGGAGGATCTTGAATGAACTACTACATGAATTCTTCCTTTGAGACTGGTTTATGGTACAATCAGAGTCGGTGGCCATTAACTAACAATTTGAAATAGACTGTATCAATTGTCACTAGCAGTATAGCTCTATTGTCAAACACATTCTCAACTTCATAGGTGCCAAGCCAGCATGTTGTGAGCTTACTATTTTTCTCTTGATATCTGGAATCATATAATAGAGCCCAATCACCAGTAGAAAATTTCTTGGTTTTGATGTGTTGATCATGCCATTTTTTCCGTTGCTATTGGATTGCTTCTGTATGTTGCAGGGAAACTTTTCTCATTTCGTCCAAAGCATTTAGCTATAGGAAATAGTCCTTCCGTGCTTTAGATATTTCCATATTGAGCTCAAGAGTTGTCCTCAAAGTTTTGTGTTCAAATTCTATGGGCAACATGGCTGTTTTCCCATAAACCAGCTCAAAAGGTGTAAACCCAATTGTTGTCTTCCATGTAGTTCTGTAAGCCCAAACTACTTCAAGAAGTCTACTGCTCCAATCTTTTCTATGGAGTTGCAATATCCTTGTGAGGATTGCCTCAATTTCTCTATTTGTTACCTCTGCCTGCCCATTAGCTTGAGGATGATAGGGGCTAGACTTCCTATGTTTGATCTTATAGTCATTCATTAGTGCAGTGATCAAATTCGATGTGAACTGAGCTCCCTAATCAATTACAAGCTCTCTGGGAACTCCAAATCTAGTGAAAATGTGTTCATACAAAAATTTAGCAACCTTGTTATCTCGAGCATGAGTCATAGCTTTTACCTCGACCCATTTTGTTACATAGTCTGTGCAAACTAGAATGTATGACTTGCCATTTGATGGTGGATCGATTGGTCCCACAAAATCCATCCCCCATTTCTCAAAATGGGTGACTATTACCTGTGGATATAATGGCGTTTCATCTGACTTGGTTGGTCTTCCCATACGCTGGTATCTGTCACATTTCCTTGTATAGGCTACAACATCTTTGTGTAATGTTGGCCAGTAGTACCCTATTGTAAGAACCTTCATTGATTTTTTTCTTGTTGCAAAATGTCCCCCACATGGTTCATCATGGCAAGCATGCAAGATATCATAAGTATCATCTTCTCTTACACATCTTTGCATCAATTGATCAGGTCCAGTATAAAATAGACAATTTGCAATCCATAAAAAATTAAAACTTTTCTCTATTAACAATTTCTTTTCTTTTGGAGAAAAGTGTGCTGGTATTTTGCTTGCTGCTAGATAATTGGCAATGTCTGCATACCATGGAGTGTGTGTAACAATGGAGAACAAGTGTTCATCTCAAAGCTATTATCAATGACCTCATGTTCAGCATGTGCATCTAATTGAAGTCTTGATAAAAAGTCAGCTACAACATTAGCTCTTCCTAGTTTGTCAATGATTGTAATGTCAAATTCTTGTAATAATAGGAGCCATCTTGCCAATCTACCAGAAATGGCAGGTTTGTTCATCAGATACTTGATTGCTACATGGTTAGTATGGATGAATATCTGATAACCTGTGACATAATGCCATAATTTATTCAAAACATACACTACTGCAAGCAATTCCTTTTCTGTAATAGTATAATTGAGCTCAAGACCTTGAAGGTTCTTGCTAATAAAGTAGATAGCATGCTCAATTGAATTTTCTTTTTGACTTAAAACTGCTCCTATACTAAAATCAGAGGCATCAGCATGGATATGAAAAGGTAAATTCCATTTTGGACCTTGAAAAATAGGGGCTTTAGTAAGCAAGTCCTTTAGTTGCAGGAAGGATTTTTTACAGGCCTCTGTCCACTCGAATTGAGAATCCTTAGTCAACAAGGCATAAAGTGGACTGGAAATTTTACTGAAATCTTTTATAAACCTTCTATAATACCCTGCATGGCCAAGGAAACTTCTGACATCTTTTTGTTTTGCAAGAGTTTGTAAATTCAAAATAACTTCAATTTTAGTAGGGTCGACCTGAATTCCATTCTTTGAAATATGATGACCTAAAACAATACCTTCTTCCATCATTAGAAAACACTTTTCACTGTTTAGAGACAAATTTTTCTCTCTACACCTTTTCAATACTTTTTCTAAATTCACTAGTGCTTCTTCAAATGTGACCCCATAGGTAGTGAAATCATCCATATAAATCTCCATACAGTCATGAGATATATTAGCAAAGATACTAATTACTGCTCTCTGAAATATTGCTGGTGCATTGCATAGACCCAAAGGCAAGACTGAATAAGCAAATTTTCCCCATGGACAGGTAAAAGTGGTCTTATCTTGATCTTTAGGGGAAATTTTTCTCTAGTTGTACCCACTGTAACCATCCAAAAAGGAAAAATATCTTTTGCCAGATAGTGAGTCTAGTACTTAGTCTACAAAAGGCAGTGGAAAGTGGTCTTTTTTAGTGGCATTGTTCAACTCTTTGCAATCTAAACACACTCTCCATTTTCCACCTTTCTTGGGGACAATAACTAATGGAGAAACCCATTAACTGTCAGAGATTGGATAAATAAAATCAGCATCAAGCAACTTTTGAAGTTCATTTTTAACTATTTCTCTAAGTGTAGGATTTACTCTTCATTGAGGCTGCCTAACTGGTAAACATTCTTCTTTGATATAGATCCTATGAGTACAAACTTGAGGATCTATTCCTTGCATGTCCCCATATTCCCATGCAAAAACTTTATGCTGATCTTATAGCATTTTTAATAAGACATCCTGTTGAGATTGTGACAGCTCGCTATTGATATTCAAACAGTGACCTAGAGACAATTCTATTTACTTAGTGAGATTATTCATAGAATCTACAGGTGATGTTTGTACCTCTTGTGGAAGCAAGTTATGAAAAATCACTGGAAGTTTAGGCAGTGAACTCTCAGAATTTGGTTGTTGTAGGAAACATTGTAGATGACTACCATTTGGATTAGATGAACTACCTGTATCAAAGTTAAAGTGTAGAATTTGAAAAAGCAAAGCATTCTCACTCTGAAGTTGTGAGAATGAATCATTTTGAAGCATCATTAATTGAGCCAAAGAATTGGCTTCTTCAGTTTCTTCCCCCACATCTAGCCAAATAGGTTGGGACAAATCTGGTTGAGGTCTAGTAGGCAGATACAAAGCCAATTTTTTTGTAGACTATCCATCAAAAATGGTCATATCTCTAGAATGACATCCTATAAAAGCATCAGCAGTTGCCAACCATGGTCTACCAAGGATAACTGGATACCCTCCTAAAGTTTCCTTAACTGATAATATTGTGAAATCAGCTGGATACTCCCAAGATTCAAGAGTGACAATTACATCTTCCACCATCCCATCAGGTTTAACTATGGAGCTATCTGCAAGCTGCAGAACTGTGGGTGTAGACCTAATGTTTGAAATGTTCAAGGAGTCCATAGTATGCTTTTCCATGACATTAATGGTAGCACCTAAGTCAATCAAAACATTTTTTACAACTTGGCCATTTATATGTATCTACACTACAGGACTTCCAGGGTCAATATACTTTGGGATCACTACATTTCCCAATATTATATCAGCCAATTTCTTTAAGACATAAATTGTTTGGGGATCCTTTTTCTTCTGTCCAGGCTTCTTCAAACAAGCCTCTTTAATAGCTTTTCCAAAAATGGAACATATTTAATAGTTTGAAATAAAGGGATTTTAATTTGTACATTCTTGAGCTGATCTAGAATGTCAAAAGTGTGTTGTTCCATGGATTTAAATGTCGTACTCTGCAACCTCTAAGGAAAAGGTGGGTTGTCTTGATTTGCAAAATAGGCTCCTTAGAAACCTTATCAGTTATAGGCATATGCTCAGTAGGAACAGTAGGTGTAGTAGATTCTTCAAGGGGAAAATCTTGTATTTTAGTAATTAGAGGCAGTTTTGGAGCAGGTAGAGTGGTTCCAGACCTCAATTGGATATGATTAATGTTTAAGGAATAAGCTTGATATTGGTTTGCTTCGGCAAGATACACAAGCTGCTACGGCTGCTGCTATTGCTTATTATTGGGATTTGGCAATGGCTGGGAAAGCATAGGCATTTGTTTTGAAGGTCCAGTATTTGTGGCAGTTACTGTAAGAGGTGGTATGAGGGCCTATGCTTGTAGCTGTGGAAGCTGCAGGAATCTAGGGGACTGGATTTTCCATTGCTGGGGACCTCTCCATTGAGGATTTTCCTACCAATTTCTTGAAGGTGGGGTCCATTGTCCTTGTGGCTGTTGCCAACCTCCTTGAGGAGATTTTCATTGCGGGGTCTGATAATTAGGCCAACTTGGTTGAGGTGGATTCTAGGGTGGTGGTGGTCCATATGCAGGTTGCCATTGGTTATTATAGCCAGAATAAGGATTACCAAAAGTTAAAGGGTCTTGAGGCATACCTTGTCTTTGGGCCCATGGTCTCCATTGTGCAACAAAGAACACTTGATCATCATCACCTTCTACTGGCTTAAAGTTAGTAGGTAATTGCCTGGCTTCCAAATTAGCCACCATCTTGCATCTGTAGTCATGTTTCTTCTATCTACAGTATGGACATAACTCAGCCAAAACTACCTCAGCTTCCTCATGTTTCTTCCAAGCTTGTATAGTGTCCAATTATGTAGCCATATTATTAATGATGTCTTGCTTGAAGTCAGACAACAAATTTGTTATCTCCATCTGAGAAACTCCACCAAAAGAAGACTTCCCCACTATAGCATGATGACCTCGACCTTTCTTAACTATTGCTCGAGAGTAGTTAAGACATATTTTATTTATATCATCCCAAGGCAGTTGGGTTATATCACCTCCTCCCATCAGGTCTAGGGCATCTATATAGGCATCACTGATTCCCCTTAGAAAGAGTAGTTTTTGAGAGTCCTTGTTAAGAGTATGGTTTGAGTTCTTTTTTAGTGAAATCAAAAATCTGGAAATATAATCTTCTAGACTTTCATCCTCCTACTAAATTTGGAATATGTCATCACCTTTGCTGGCACTCTTACAATATTCCTTATACTTTTCAAGGAATTTCATCTGGATGGCTGCCCAACTATCAACTACGTGTATTCCTAGACTCATGAACCATCTGAGAGCTCCCTCCTTCAAAGTGGAAGGAAATATCTTCAGTTTATGAGCATCTGAGTTGTAGTCATAACTGCGATAGAGGACATCAAACTCAAATAGAAAAATTTCTGGGTCCTCCGTAACCAAGCCATAGAACTTGGGAAGCAAGGAAGAGGGAATATTTTTAAGATTGTCAGTATCTCTCTACGGAACAATGGGAAACTCAAACACTGGAGGTGGATTAGGTGGATTATTTGCCATGTTTGGTTGCTGGAATAATAGAGCGAATGGATTCTCCTCAAATTTGTTGTCAGCTAGGTCAAATGGTAGTTCAACAAATAGGTTTTCAGGGAGGAACCTTCCCAATGCATCTCTTCTTCTTCTATGCATGCAATATGATGAATGGTGGTTTGAAAGATTTTGAAATTTTTTGACTAACAAACTAAACTAATGCTAAAAATGACTTCTGATGAATTCTTAGCTGGACGCCATCCCTGGCAATGGTGCCAAAAATTGTCGCGCCCACAAAAGGATATGAAAATCATAGTAAAAACTTTCCTAGGAATTGGACATTCCAACAGGTGACTAATATCTCTCTTTATGGACGCTCATTTACTTGTCAAGCTAGGGGACGTATACTTTAAATGGTGCAACACAATATATGCACTAAGAACTGGCCTTATGCTATAGGAACAGGCATAGGGATGGATTCCCTATACTACAAGAGCAATACAAGACTGAGTTTGTATGAAAACTTCAAAGATGAAAGCTAACTGAAGATCAATAGAAAATAACAGCTAACTAACTAGTACAGATGCTTACTAAGTGGGCCCCCTTAGCAAGCATCTACTGATTATGCAGGTGCTGAACTCAGAACTTCATCAAACTTTATTCATGAAAACATAATGGTATACATTGCTTTGTTGATATGGAAACTAACAATAAGATTTGTCTCTTGTCAAACAGATTCTACTTTTCATTATCATATTGATTCTTACATGATATCTGCTATCACTATGCTTCTATCTTACTCTCACTATCATCTCTTTCCTCACTCGCACAGGAGGAGTACTTTATTTAAAATCAGGAGAACAACTAACTAACTAACCCTATCAAAGAAAGACGTGGAAGTAGAGTGTATCCTAGAATCAAGGAACAAACTTCATAAATGGGTTTATGCATTCAACCAGGTCTAGAGAGAATCTAGAACTCCACTCTTTCTAGATTGATTGTCATTAAAAAATTTTCCCAACAGTTTCGGTCAAAGAGTCTTCGCCAGAGCATTCTCGAAGTTGTGCAGGAAATAGACTTTACTGCAAGGCTGAGATCGGCTGCACTTGACTCGATCATTCTTCAACAACCTGCGAAACAAAAGGTAACAGATGCGAAAGAAAAGGCGCATGGCACATACACGATATCTATTCATTAGTCACATATTTAAAACTATTTCATCATTCAAAAACTGTATGTGATATACCAGTCATTTAGGGAGTCAATGGGGCAATAAATGTAATCAAGTCAACACAATAAGCTGCAGGAATATGAAAATATTTGGCTACAGGATATCCCAATAAAAGGTTTTAACAGATTTTAAATAGCCATGAATAACAAAAGTAAAGATATTAATTTTTTTTCATATTATCCAAACTATGAGCATATTTTAAGCTCATCAAATGCGACGAAATGTGGAATGAAATACTGAAACATCTATTGAATACAATGCAATAAAAGAAATGTTTTTGGTTGATACAGGATTGCTTTACAACTAGGGATGCTCCTACATCATCCTATTATGACCCCTTAATCCATCCTATGAGGACCATGCTCAATCCATAATTTCTCCTAATTTAATTTAATTTAATGAGATTTCACATCACATTAACAAAATTATTGTTTTATTGAAAGGTAGAAAAATCACATCTCATTCTCAAGGGATGATCATAAAATTCATATCATGATTTCATACCACATTTTCTTTACACACTTAGGTCACATAAGAGGGCTACACCAATATAGTCTACATTGTTCATAATACACACCGAGTATGTATAGTAACTTTTATTTCATCAATTGGTTTGAGGGAGATTTCACATATATATTTTATATGAAACCATTCTCCATCTAAAAACCACAATAAATTCCATTATCATTGTAGACACGTCAAATTAGCATTATGCATATGCATCCACTCATTGATAAATCAAATTCACATTGATCCATTCAGTAGGAAAATTAGGTTAGTCATCCATTTAAATTAAATAAATTAACTTTATTTTATTTAAGCCTACCATTAACTCATTTAAATACATCAAATCCTAACATTTCATTAATCCACCTTTATCTTGCATCATCCTTTTTTGATTTAAATAAATCAAATATCTAAGTCAAAGAGGTCAAACTCACCTAATCATCATTAAGCTAACCTAACAATGATCAAATACGAATCCTAACCACTTGCATTCTCTAGATTATGCCACTTGCACAAATAAATCAATTTATTTATTTATTAAATTGGCATTTTCACTTAACATGGCATCCATGAGGAATATTCCATCAGGTTTGAATTCAAAAGGAAAGTTGAAATGTACATCCAATAGGGAATTTAATAGGTCTTACATGTCTCTTACATGTCCCCTTCCAAAGGTCAAACTCAACATTCATTGCACAAATTTGAATTCAAATTTCTCCAAGCCTCTTGGGCACATTTCTCAAATCTTGCACATCCTCAAGCCTATCAATACTTGACAAGTGGCCTCTTCCTATTTTCCTATTTCGTAGTCCCATGTTGGTCCCTCTTCAACACTTAGCATTTGAAAATCTTTAAATAGAGGCATCATTCTTTAGAAAATCCTCCACAATTTGATCCTCAAATCATATGCAAAGTCACTCTCCTTGAGAACTGATTTCGCTCATCCATATCATTCTTCATAACAATTTCATCACTAGCTTATCTTGAGCAAGGATTGGGAAAGGGCTATTTTCTAAAATAGCACCAATCCACTATGGAATAGATTATTCACCATGTTTCTTAGGATTTTAACTAGTTTGTTTTGTTGTGTTTGAAGAGCATAGGTGATTATTTCATAAAGAATGCCTCTTAGTTTGCTTTCTTTTGACTAACTTCATGCTGATATTCCATGAAATAGGATAAATATGTAGATTTGTGGTTTTACACTTGGCACTAGAAGGAGGGCATTGTTTATTTGATGCATGGGATAGAAATATAGAATCTCTATTTTTGTTCATATATTGTCTCTGTTTTTGTTTACAAAAGATGGATTAATGCTTCAAATAAAGGTACAAAGTTTTTGTCTCTATTCAAATAAGCTTTAAACATTTTGTAGATGATATACAATATATGCATGGATAGTTAAGGTATTTTTTCAAATACTTCTTAAATTTGTGGTTGCATTAGATTCACTCCAAATCACGTCTAACTTTAATTGACTTTCATTGTCTCTACCTCACTATAAATCTATACTATCTAACGTTAATTATTTTCAGGACTATGTCCACACCATAAAAGCTCACAGATGCAACCACTTAATCTTTAAATACGCAATCACTTTCTTTCTATTTATATATTGTGCCATTCATTATGCTTAGTTTTATTGTTACTGTGCACAAATGAGCTTTGCACATGGAGTCACCTGCCACTAACTTGTGCATCCTACCACTAACTTGTGCATCCTATCTAAGGTTCATCACTAATTCAAGGAAGACTTCCATCTTCTTCTCGTTAGTTTATTGCTAACACCTCCTGTGCATAGTTCACATGCTCTTTTTTTATTTAAGGCATTCTTTTGGGACAGTTCACATGCGTTGTTTGTCTTATTCACTTGCCAATGTCTTATTCTAGTCACACCCACCAAATGTATTTGATTGAAAATTTTCAACATTCATCTGCTATTTTGAATGCACATCAGTAAGAAATAAACAAGTGAACGCTACTCGCTGCCAGCCATACATGTTATTCTAAAA
The DNA here is from genome assembly GCA_007258455.2 of Sequoia sempervirens. Taxonomy (NCBI): domain Eukaryota; kingdom Viridiplantae; phylum Streptophyta; class Pinopsida; order Cupressales; family Cupressaceae; genus Sequoia; species Sequoia sempervirens. The sequence goes on along the minus strand of VDFB02035518.1, from coordinate 74,786 downwards.
TACACATTTGCCGCCTTTTAGTATAACATGAAAAGAAGTAAGTAGTGTTGATAAACTGCAAAGTGACAGTGAAGAAGGTAGACAATATCTTTAAGAGTTTAGTGGTGGGTCTACCTATAGAGATAGGTAACATAAGATGCAATGAATATGGACCAAAAGGATATGAATCTTAGTCGGCCTACAATGAAGACTTTCCACTACCACTTCTACATAAAGAGAGCTTGTAGTAACGTGATAAGACACTGATTCATCTAGCTGACACTCTCATTTAAATGTTGTAGGTTGTTCTCTCATAAGTATGGTAAGTTGATTCTAGTTTTATCTGGGTCATAAATGAATAGGACTACAAACATAGGAATAGCCCATCTATTATTTGAAATGATTCACTTTAGCTAACCATTGCAAGAAAATTAAATATCTTACCTATCTACATGGCATGTGTAATCTTGCAGGTGTTCTTGTGGCCCCTCTAGCAAATTGCATTAGTAGATTAAAAAGTTTTAATGCATCTTCAACAAACCCTATTGCAAATGAAACTTCTTTTTTATATATCTCAGAAAATGTCTTAAGTCGTGATAAATCTTGGCCTCTTTGTATTATCCTTACCTTGTGACACCATGATATTTTTTTTTACGCTCTATCATTGGCAACATCATCCCCATAATGTGGTCAGGACTTTAAAATTTCATTCACAAATAGGATCTATAGCCTGATCCTCTAGGGATTTATGTTGGGCCTTAGAAAAGAAAGTCGTTATCACATTAAATGATTGACAAAATGGCTTGAGTGATTAAAAGAAACCCTAATAAAATAGTGCTAGAATAGTTATCCATTTAGGTTGTAATGTGTTTTGCGCTATGTTTGTTAATACAATTCTTTGCGATTAGATTTAGAAGACTTTAATGAGGAAGGACCTCATTAAAGAATGAAATAAGCAATATGAATTCAATTATTTAAGGATTAAGGAATTTTGTTTTGGTCACAACAAGAAAGATAGAGGACTTAGTTTGAAAAGAGTGGGTTATTAGCAAGAAAAGTCTTTTTTTTTTATATATATAGTAAATATTGCCTACTTTTGAATAAGACTTTCCTTACATTCATTGGAATCAAGGACCTTATTAATGTGTCATTATGTGGAATCATTTAAGTTAATAACCTAGTCTCACATTATTGCATTTTCCATCTTATAGGTGAAAGTCAACAAAGGATAACAAAGGAACAAATGAAGGACAACAAAGGTACAAAAGAAAGCAAAGGTACAAACGAAGGAAAAGCGAAAAAGGCACAAGGTACAAATGAAGGAAATCAAGGAAAACAAGGGTAGCGAAGGAAAACAAAAGGAGGATATTTTAAAATCAAAGTGTTTTTAAATGCTTTAAGTGTTTGTTTAACACTTCTTCAGGAAATTGTTATCTCTCATTTTTTAGGACACTAACTTTTGTTTGGGTCTAAAAAGAACACTTTGATTTTTAATTTGCAAAGGGTTAAAAGTGAAACTTAGATACCTACTAGATTTCAATTTGGGCTAAATCAAACAAGCAATCTTCATCTTTCCTTTGGTGTTTTAAAACAAATCAAATCATTGCTTTGAAGGATAAAATGAATGTGTGCCTTTATTGTTTTGTAATTATTTACACAAAGTAATATCATTAAAAGATGTATGTGCTTCTCTCGCACCTCATGGTGATCTTGAGAATCAAAAGGCTTTTGGTGACATTAAGTTGCGTAAATAATTTCCCATACACACTTCGATTTAGGTTGTAAAATTGAACAAAACACTTTGCAAGTGTGAGTTAGGTATATCGGGTGTGTTCTTCTTTTGTTTCTAAACGAAGGTCAATCGAACTGCGAATGTGCTTGCTTGCTATTGATTACCTTTCGAGGGGCCTACCTAAGAGACACATCTGAAAGGAGAACTCGAAGGTGACTCCAACCAATTTTTCATTCGGGCCAATATACAAATGGATAAGACTAAACTGTCAAGACCTCATGGTATGTAGGCCTTAGCCGTACACTATCTTTCAGAATGGGGTACTACCGTAAAACATATAAGAGCCCCTAGTAGGATTGATTAAAGCATTTAGTGGCTTGCTGGATTCTCACAAGGTACCATGTCCCTGATGTTGTGTCATTAAAAACCTTGTTTGTAGTAGCCAACCAGTCCATCCAAACAAGTTTATCATAGTGGTGCATTGGAACTTAGATTCCAAAAAGTTACTTGCCATGTCCGATCTTGGTTGAAATATAGAGATTAAGACTTCATTCTTAACATGCCTTTATAGTTTATCCTTGGTTGCATGTAAAATCATCTCTTCTACTACGAAGGGAATGAGGCAAGCCCACTAAGAAAAATGTACCAATTGAGCTAAGATGTTACATTTCTTGTAAACACAGTGTTGTATTAAAAAACATTTGCAAACAAACACTTAACAATATCATTCAAATTTTAAACCCTTTTGGAGACAAATGCCATTGACTCAATCCATATGTTATTTCTTTCCCTTGGGATTCACATTCTTAGAGGTTTCTAAACATTGGATTATATCTGAATTTGTCTCCTTAAGTAAACAATAGGAAACCCTTGCCTTAAGTTCATTAAATTTCCACATAACATATCTTGTGGAGTTTGAATAAATTAAAGCATTGGACATCTTAGTTTAAAAACTTAATCAAACAAAGTGTTTTTGGTAAAATAAAGCCATTAAGCAAAGCTAAGAAAATTTAATTTTCATGTGTGATTGGAGACTCACAAATCCAAAACAAAATCATTGGAAATCCAAAAATGAATGTTCAAATAAAATCATTTCTTGGTCACAAAGGTCTTTAGGAAGGATCTGCATGCTCTTCAATACCTAGGTCTAGGAAAACAAAGTGTCTTTTTAGGTTCACCTAAGGATCAAAACAAATCAAGCCTCTTTCATCCATCTTTCAAAACATCAAATCCATCTCACAAATCATCTTTTGGAAAATATTGAAATCATCCTTGATACTAGGCTTTGTGGAAAAATCAAAAAACATCCAAAACATTGAGACTATATCCTTGAAAACATTACCAAAATCACCTTTGTCTAGGAATGTGTAAATGCATCCTTTTGCATATCCTTAGTCAAATTTATCCAAATCATCTTTCCTAGCTTAGTATATGTAGATGAATCCATCTCCATATGCTTAGCAAAAGCTATCATCTTGTTTGAATAGGTGTGGGTAGATCCATCCTTCTCCTCACACATATTCAAATAGTCATCCTTTGAACAAATCCATCCCTTAGATCATTATCAAACATCTTAGGGTCCGTTTTTTCAAAATCAAAACAAAGTCAAAATCAAAGTCAAGGAAAAAATCCCAAATCTGAAATCTAGTCAAATCCAAGTCCTAAAGCCTAGTGTCTCATTCAAGATTTATCAAAAGCCAAAACATTCATATCATTCATCATCATATCATCACCTTTGATCCCCAAAAAGCATCCTAAAACTTTCACTTTGGGACATAGAATAGAGATTAATCAAAAGAATCAAGAGATTCATCTCCCATATTCTCAAAGATTGATCCTCATTTTATTGTTCTAACTAGATCTCAATACAAGAAGAGTATGAAAGCCAACAAAGAAACACTCACTTCAAGTGATCTTATCCAAACCACTCCTAAAATTAATCCCATTGGGGATGGAAATCTCACAATTAACCTTCCAACGTCATCGCAAAACCCACAAGAGGAAACCGAATGAGAGGATCTTTCCTTTGGAATGTCTCATGAAGAAATAGCTAAAATGCTCCAAAATCCAAAGAACCATAAAATCATCAACATCACGATCAGACTTAACCCTTCGTTATACATGCTTGAACTAGCAAAACAAGGGGCCAAGTTACCTTTGGATTTCGATGTGAGTACCATAGTGGAGACATCATTTCCTCCAATCTCATCCACCATTCCAATTTCATCCACACCTCCATCCCACAACATCACGCAAAACATTCCACAAATCATGACATCATTTTCTCCAACACAACCCAATGTTAACAAGGGAAACACATTTCTCAATGCTCTTCAAGCACATCCCCTTGTTAATAACCAAAACATGGATGCAAACACCACCTTGGAACAAAGCATACCATAAAATCCATTACACAAGAACATTCCTCTCACTTTACATCATGATCCATCATCAACATTTTTTCACGAAGCACCTCAAATCCCCCTCCTCACAAATTCACAAGAGGAGGGAGACATGTTCGAACCAGGGGCATTTTTGACACGACAACACTCTCACATGGATTCACCCCCTTACATTTCCACCTCTCCCACCATCACCATTGTCATCTACACCACTCCTTGGTTTAGGGCTTCCCCCTCTACCAATTATCAATCAAAACAACATCACAACCATCAATCAAAACATTTTTCCAAATGCTCAAAACTTATTGTTGACATCACAACCAGAAATGAAAAACATACAAGCAATGGAAACATCATCAAACACCCCCACAACATTGCAAAGCATGGTCTCTCAAGGGCCAATCACATCAACGATGCCACTTAACACATCAACAACACTATCCACCAATCAAGTAATCAACATGAAAACACCATCCACCACCATCCCAAATCCAAATCCATCACCATCACCATCCCCACCACGAACACCATTCCAAATCCACCACCATCGCCACCACCACCAACTTCCACCACATCAAGTCAATATAACGTAGCCTTGCAAGCTACTTTTCAAAGAGGATACCAACAAGTGCAAAAACAAAAAGCTGTATACCTAGCTGCTCAACAAGCTGCTCAAGTTGTGCAAGTTGCCCAAGTAGCCCAAGCCATACTACAAACAAACAAGCGCAACAAGCCCAAGATTTATTGCAACAACAAAAACAACAAGCTGCTCAAGCATCACAATCATAAAGTGGCTCAAGCACAACTCCTATTGTAGCAACAAGCAGAACAAGCACAAGTTGCCCAAGCACAAGCCCATGTGCAAACTCAATATCAAGCACAACTTATTGCACAAGCCATACAATTGCAAGCATATTAGCAAGCATTGAAGCAATACCAAGAGTAACATGAAGTAGTAGAATTGGCAGCCCAACAACAAGCATTGTGGGAAAAACAATAGGCACAACAACAAGCATTGTTCTAATAACAACAAGCATTGTTGGAACAACAAGTGAAACCACAAGCACAAATCCTAGTGCAACAACAAGATAAAAAACAAGCATTGTTTATCCAAAAGCAAGTAGAAGCCTACTTCGCTCGCTAGAGCAAATAGATTCCATCGAACAATGCACCAACCAACCCACTCCACTCAACCCACAATTCAAACACCCCAAAACACTTTCATCCCACCTCTTGATCTGCAAGATGATGTGACAACACAACTCAGGTTGCTTTCACAACAAGTGCTCAATATGCAATCCAGATGAACAACAAAAACACCAAGCAACTTGTGTCCCTACCCATTTGATAGGAGATGAGACATGAAACCATTCCCCAAGGGATTTGAGATCCCTAAATTTGATAAATATCGAGGGACAGGAAACCCTGAAGATCACATCAGGGAATTCTAGGTTCATTGCATGGAAGTCGCATATGATGATACTTATTTGATGTGACTATTCCCTAGGAGTTTAGCAGGAAATGCTATAGTATGGTTCTCTCACTTACCTTTAGGCATTAGAACATTTCAAGAAATTAGGGATGCATTCATTAAGAACTAAGCATGTAACATTGCAATGGATGTCAGTCTCGAAGAATTCTTGGCTTTTAAACAAGGAAAGAATGAATCTTTCACTTCATTCCTTCAATGATGGCAATCAAAGGCCAATCGGAGCAAGTGGACCATGCCAAAAGAACAACAATTTTGCACAATCATTGCCAACCTGTAAATCTGCTTAGCATTCCATCTCAAGGTTTAGGGCATCACTACATATGAACAATTGATCTCTAAGGCACTCAGCATCGAAAGAGCTCTTGTGACTCAACCCGCAGAGTCAACATCATACCATGAACAAAAAAATAACCGCCCAATATCCAATTACAATGACAAACCTCATCTGTGGGAAGGGAATAAAATTGTTACTAATGATGGTGTCATTGATGCCAAGGTGGTCATAGTGGCCCATGCCAAAATCCACCCACACTACAAATCCAAACACAAAACACTCATCACATGACATATCAACCCAATAACAATCCAACCATCAATAGCCTCAATGACCAAAGGGGAGCACCTCAACACAAAAGCTATCCCAAATGGAAATACACCATTTTGAGAGAACCATTCAAGGACATAATGAAAAAATTGATCAACGAAAAAACTCATCAAGCCTCCTACATTTGAAAATTACCAAGAACCTGATGTCAAACCTCCATGGTATAACAAAAATCAGCTTTGTGAATTTCACAAAATCAAAGACCACACCACAAATAGCTGCATGAGACTCAAAAACATTATCCAAGATCTCATCGATAAATGAATCATAAACGTGGAACAACCTATAGGAAATTAGGACCTTAAAATCTACATGAATCTGCTGTCAAATCATGGCAACAAAGGCAATAAAAATGATAAAGGGAAAGGGAGTGTAAACATGTGTATGAAATAGTCATTGCCTCCTTAAATGAAGAATGCATGGTCATCACCATCAATGGCACCCATTCTGAAGATTGTGGAGTCACCACAAGAGGCGACAAAGTCACCATTGCAGGATCATCCCAACCAAATAGAATCCCTTCATCTAGATTTGTTCCTAGTGGCTACAATGTCTTAGACCAACTCAAGAGAACACGAACACACATCTCCATCATGGAGTTAAAAATATCATCAACTCACAAAAATATCCATGAAGAAGCACTAGCCTCATCTATTGTCCCCGCAGATCTTGATGCAGAGCAATTCTAAGCTATGGTCAGAAACACCATAACACCTAATCTCCTTACATTTTCTGATCAAGATTTCCCGACCCAACCATCTCACAATTGTGCACTTCACTTGGAAGCCATTGTACAGAAAAGAAAAATCAAAAGGGTCTTGGTGGATGGAGGGATAGGCTTGAACATGTGTTCCTTAAGCCTCATAAAATAGTTGAAAATATCAAAAGATTCCATAGAGAAAGGAAAGGGCATCATGATCAGAGCATATGATGACCAAGAAAGAGTGTCTCAGGGCACAATTAAACTCCCTATTCAAGTAGGGCCTACCATCATGGAAACTACTTGCCAATTCTTGGATCTTGACCTACCATACAATATCCACATGGGCCGTCCATGGATCCATGCAATGAAAGCCATAGCATCAACCTTCCACCAATGTGTGAAATTTACACATAATGGACAAGAGGTTACTATCCATGGAGATCCTGAACTGTTCTCATACTGCAAGAACCTTAAAGCCAAATATTACAAAATCCCCCAAGTGCCAAAAAATGATGAGGGCCCATCCACATCATACATCGATCCCGCCACCCTCACATCCACTTCTAAGACATAGACACCCACCATTCCCACCATATCAGACATCAAGCTCATCATCCAAGAGGATGGTTGTGGAAGTTACAATCTCCCTAACATTGCTTTTGTGATAGGAGAGTTACCACAATCTCCTAGATCACGAGGATGCCCACAAGAAAATCAAGCTTCCACATCACAAATGTATCCTGAGGATTATCCAGAATTCACAAGATGGGGAGACCTTGGCTAGGAGGTTATTGAAGTAGATCCATCCCACATGCTCTATCAAGATGAAAGACCGACACCAGAATTACCAATGGATGAGACAAGCAAGGGCCTACAAATGATGCTCGCAATGGGTTATGACAGAAATCAAAGATTGGGACAAAATGACAATGGCCTCATAATACCTATCATGCCAAAGACATGACCCATAACAAATCTTGGCCTTGGATGTAACCCTCTGAGAATATCCATACATGGCCAAAATACTTTGGTTAGAACGGTTAATATTTCTCCTTAGCCAATACTAGCACAAGTACACTCACCAATATCCATAAATAGGGACATACATAACTTTATAAGTGAGGCCTATATTAGTAGCGATGATGAGGACCCCATATCCAATCTACCTAGGTTATTTGAGGACACTTCCCTTTGCATGATTAGTACCTTATCTTTTGAATCTGATCATCAAAATCATGAGATCCATTTAGTGTACCCCCAAATGATCGACTATGACCAACGAGGACCACCAGTTCTTGATACATTTGAAAACGATGAGGTGCTCTCAGAATTCATGGGATTAAGGGATAACATTCTAGTTGGAGATCACAAGGCAGGGTTTATAATGGAGTTGTACACACATGCCTATTACGGGGAAATGATTGAATCCTTCAGTCACAAAAGTGAGAAACTAAGAATCATATCCAAGTCTTTGAATGGAAACCACACTGTGGCACTCTCTGACAAGAAAAAAGTAAAAAGAACGGACATATCCAATGGTTAAAACCTCTCTAAGGTGCCTGAGGATGAAGGATTCAATCTTCCCTTAAGAGCTATTCATCAAGAAAAGTCAACAGTCTTGGCCGAAAAATGCAATCCTGTCAACATAGGAATAGAGGAGACCCCGCATATCACATTCTATGCAGAATCACTATTATTAGAAGAGCAAGAACTCCTACCAACATTCCTAAGGGAAAGACAAATAAACTTTGCATGGAGTTATGCTAATATGCCAAGACTTGATCCAAAGACTATGGTCCACCACTTAGCATTGTATCGAGATGCAAAACTTGTCAAACAAAAGCTTAGAAAAATGCATCCTCAGATTGCCTTATTGGTCAAAATGGAGCTCAAAAAGTTGTTAGATGCAGGATTCATATGACCAATAGACTATCCAGAATAGGTATCAAACTTGGTACCTATATCGAAGCCCAATGGAGCCATTAGAATCTTCACAAACTTCCAAGATTTAAACAAGGCATGTCTGAAAGATGATTTTCCACTTCTAAACATTGACATGATAGTAGACGTGACAACAGGACATGAGATGCTATCACTAATGGTTGGATTTTCAGGATACAACTACATCATGATAGCAAAAGAAGATCAACATAAGATGGCTTTCACTTGCCCATGCGGGACCTACTACTGGAACATGATGCCATTCAGCCTAAAGAATGCAGGAGCAACATATCAAAGGGCCATGACATTGATCTTCCATGACATGATTCATAAAATAGTTGAAGACTATGTTGACGACATCCTAGCCAAATCAAGAAAAAGAAAAGATCATATAGCAACCTTAAGTGTTATCTTTGACAGATTAGAGGAATGCAAAGTTAGACTAAATCCCAAGAAGTGCATCTTCAATGTACAATCAGGTAAATTGTTAGGATACATAGTGTCTATGAGGGGTATCGAGGTGGATCCAGAAAAAGTGAAAGCAATCCTTGAGATGGAAGCACCAAAGACATTAAAACAATTGAGAGGTCTCCAAGGCAAACTTCAATCCATCTGACTATTCATAGCGCAACTGGCAGATAAGCAGAATCCATATTCTCACCTACTCCACAAGGGCATAGCATACAAAAGGGATACAAAATGCAAAGAAGCATTCTTAAAAATCAAGGAATATCTACTGACACTGCCAGTCTTAATGCCACCCATCCCAAAGAAGCCATTGATCTTATATATGTAAGCAACAGCAACAGCCCCTGGAGCTCTCTTGGCTCAGCATGATGAAAATGGAATGGAGAGGGCTATCTACTATATCAGTAGGACAATGGTGGGTCATGAGCTAAACTAATCATTTATTGAGAAGGCATGCCTCGTAGTAGTGTTTGCATCACAAAAATTCAAACATTACATGTTGGCACACAAGATCAAGCTCATCGCCAAAATTGATCCCCTCAAGTATCTACTATCAAAGGCAATGCTAATTGGTAGAATGGAAAAATGGGTTATGATATTGTTAGAGTACGACATTAAGTATGTTGAGGGGAAAGCAATCAAGGGTCAAGTTATTTCAAACCAATTGGTAGAAGCACCTATATATTTTAAGAATCCTCTTATCTCAGAGTTTCCAAATGAATCTATTTTTAACCTCAATGTAGCTGACCACTGGAAACTATATTTCAATGGTTCATACACATAGCATGGATCAGGAGATGGTGTCTTCTTCATCACTCCAAAAGGAGATTGCATACCTAGGTCATACAAACTGGAATTTTCTTGCACAAACAACATCGCAGAATATGAGGCTTTGACTATAGGTCTCAGAATAGCAGTGCAATGGAGCATCATGGCCCTCAAAGTGTATGGAGACTCTCAGTTGATCATAAATCAAGTCAATAATGAATATCAGACCAAGGATGATAAGCTCACTCCATACAAGAAATTAGTGGAGACACTCAAAGAATCTTTGATTGAAATAACATTTGATCAAATTCCTAGAACCAACAACAGAGCAGTAGACACCATGGCAACAATGGGATCCTTGCTGAATATCCCCAACAACATTCCAAAATATGAATTCTTGATTGAGTAGCTTCTTGTTCCCGCATACGAGGTACCAGAATCAGAATTTGTGTGTGAAATCATTGGTACCAGTGATCCTTGGTACCAAGACATCTACACATATCTTTGCATAGGCGTCATACCCACTGACCTCCCATCAAACCTAAAATGAACTTTTGATAAAAATGCATCTAGATTTTTCATCCTAGGTGATACCTTATACCGTAGAAGCATAGAAAGTACCTTGCTACATTTCCTAAATGCTGAGGAGTCATTAACTGCTCTAACTAAAGTACACAATGGTAAATGTGGTTCACACTTGAGTGGAATGACCATAGCCAAGAAACTATTGAGGATGTGGTATTATTGGCCCACAATGGAGTGAGAAGCACATGATCATGCTAAAATGTGTTTACAATATCAGCAACATGGGGACCTCATCCATGCTCCAACTCAAGAGCTTCATCCGATTATCACACCATGGCCCTTCTCGCAGTGGGGACTTGATCTCATTGGAAAAATCACACCCACCTCATCCAATGGCCACAAATTCATTATCACTGCGACTGAGTACTTCACAAAGTGGGTGGAAGCCATACCCATGACATATATCACTTGGAAGCAAATCTCAAAATTCATGTTGAACTATCTCATCTGTTGTTATGGTGTCCCACAAGCCATTATCTTAGATAATGGGACACCATTCAAGAATCAGGATGTTCATGACTTGTGTGAGAAATTAAAAATCTAGCATCGCTTCTCCACCGTGTACTATCCCCAAGGCAATGGCCAAGGAAAAGCCACGAACAAAACCATCCTCAAAATCCTCAAGAAAATAGTCAATGACGCAGGTCATGATTGGCACTTGTAGCTTAATCCCGCCCTTTGGGCTTATCGAACCAACATCTGTACACCCATCGGCACCACCCCCATCTCCTTGGTCTATAGATCAGAAGTCGTACTCCCCATTGAGATTGAGCTCCCATCTCTCAGGATATCATTGCAAAAGCTTATCACGGATGAAGAATATCGGGTATCAAGACTAAATGAGCTGGAGTTACTGGATGAGAGATGGATAGACGCTTTAAATCACTTGCAAGTCTATCATCAAAATAGACTCAAACAGAACTATAACAAGAAAATCAGAAGCATAACTTTCCAAGTTGGCGAACTGGTCTGAAAAGAAAATCAGAAGAATGTCCCAAACCCAAGCAGCAAAAGCAAGTTTGAACCTAATTGGTTAGGGCCTTTCATCATCACAACAAGCTATAAATCAGGGGCATATTAGCTATCAACACCCAAAGGGGAACCTCTGCAGGAGCCAATAAATAGCTCCCATCTCAAAAAGTTTTATGCCTAAATCTTCTAGGGTATAAAACCAAAAATAAAAAAAATCAAAAAAGGTCCTAAAAAAATGGTTACTTCAGCAAAAACCTGGCAAACGGGCATCTTGGTGACAACAAAAAAATCAAAAAAGAAAAACATCCAAAAAAATAAAAAAAATTGTCCTATAGTGAAAACCACTTTGGTGGCACTTTGGGCAAGTACCTTGGTGAAAACCTGGCAAACAGGCGCCTTGTGTAAATAAGCACTTTCCATCCACCAGGATTTTTATGGTTTGTTCAACATCATCCCTCCATTTTTCTTCCATCATCCATCACATTTGTGTCTCCATCCATCACACATCTACTCGCATCCACACCATAGCTTGGTCTTGTGTTCGTATCATGATCCCTCCAAGTACTACTCGACCCATCCTCAAGGTCAGTTTGTCCTGCCTTTATCAGAGTAGTCTATTGCATCATGCTGGGGGAACATTCTCATCAGATCAGATTCATGTATATTCTTAAAGTCCTCAAATCAGAAAATCCAAAAAACATTCAAAACATATCAAAATCCAAAAACAAGTCAAAACTTTATTCAAAAAAAGGCAAAAACAAGGTCGTCTTGTCGAACTACATCATCTCCGAGCTTGAATGTAGGAAAGGTTGATCTTTGATCATCCCCTGAGACATTTAGGTCAGTCCCATAGGAGTATGCCATAATAAACTGACAATTCATCATGTATATCTTCACCTGTAAATCAGTCAAGTCATCAGTCAAACTATGTGGTCTCTGTGTGTATAACGTAGGCAAGGCTAATCTTTTGATCAGCCCCCGAGACCCCTAGAATAGGTCTTTAGGTTAGTATCTTGGTCAAAATCATAGAAAATCCCAAAAACATTTGAAAAATCAAAAATCAAAACATTTGTAAAACCTTGAAAAATACCAAAAACAGCCTCAAAACATTGCAAAACATCAAAAAACATCCAAATATTTGAAAAAATCCATCTGCCTCATCTCACTTGCACCAAAAATAAACACCATTCATAATAAACTGATCATCATCCTCAACCTTTGGTGAAATAGTTAGAAACAAGTCTAGCAGGATAAAAGTAAATCTCAAAAGTGTTAAGCCTCAAGTCTAAGTTAGTACGTAAACAAGTTGGTCAAGTCTTTGTATCGATAGTCCATCATCCAAATAGTCCCATATCAATCATGTGATAACATCATTTCCTAGGATGAATCCTTCCTACAAGGGGCATTATTTATTAGAAAGAGCACTTTGGATAAACGAAATGGCGTGCCACCATCCACTAACATGTCCTAGGATGTATCCTTCCTACAATGGGCATTATCTTTTGGCAATAGTTTCGGTCCTTATCCTTAAAAAAAAATTCCCTTATGGTTAGCAGTATTGAAGAACATCAGCTTGTTTGTGCGCTATATCTTTGTCTTTTGACTTATCTCATTGTGCCCACTCCAAGGACCTCTCGATGATATCTGAATGAAGGATTTAGAGAGATAGGAATTGGGCAACGATCATTATCCTTTTGTCTTCTATGCTTGTTGGACATTCTCGTAAAATAACTTGGTGAATACTTTCTTTGTTAGACATGTATGGAGGATGTTTTGGACAGCTTGTTGACTATTGCATTGATTGGTTATACCTTTCCATGTTTTGGTCTGAGGTGTTTAAAATTTCTAAAGTGCATCCCAACAAGGTTTATGTATGTCAGGTGTGAACAAGAATACTCCTATCTATTCATTGATTCAAATTCCATCACACTAAGTACAATGCCATCCTGGTCCTTTATACCTTGATGCATCATACCTAGGTGTGTTATCAAACATAAAGTAAGTGACCCTTTTAAAATCCCAATCCTTGATAAGTAAATCATCCATTTCTCATCATCATCTCTCATAATGTTGGCTTGTTGGATCCTCTTTTCATCATCTCACTTCCACACTAACATCGCATCATGAATAGTCAATCATCATCACCAATGCATCCATCATGCATCCATATTTCATCCACAAAGCTGTCAGCATGCCACATATCATTCATATCATACATAATAGGAAACAATTATCATTTCACATACATTGCATTTGCATCATCATCATAATATAGATCTGTTAGTCTAAGCATCTGCATAAATCATCCATTGCATAATCGTAGCATATCACATCATCCACCTCATCCATCATCACATCATATCATCATTTAAGTTGTTTAAAATAATATAGATTTGTTATTCTAAGCATCCTAAAATGATCTCATTTGCATCATCATCCATAACCATCAATTTTTATCCTCTTTATCATGAGATCGACCCTCAAATTGAATCTTTTCACTCAATCTTTTGAGGGGGCAATGCACCAGGGTACTTCTTTCTGCTGGGGCATCCAAAAAATTAGGAGTTTTTTAAATTTTGATCACAGAAAATTTATTCTTTGAACCAACACAACAAGTACATTACTTCAAAGAGGGGAAAAATGTAGACATGTCAAATTAGCATTATGCATATGCATCTACTCATTCATAAATCAAATTCACATTGATCCATTCAGTAGGAAAATCAGGTTCATCATCCATTTAAATTAAATAAATTAACTTTATTTTATTTAAGCCTACCATTACCTCATTTAAATACATTAAATCCTAACATTTCACAAATCCACCTTTATCTTGCATCATCCTTTTTTGATTTAAATAAATCAAATATCTAAGTCAAAGAGGTCAAACTCACCTAATCATCATTAAGCTAACCTGACAATGATCAAATACTAATCCTAACCACTTGCATTCTCTAGATTATGCCACTTGCACAAATAAGTCAATTTATTGATTTATTAAATTGGAATTTTCACTCAACATGGCATCCATGAGGAATATTCCATCAGGTTTGAATTCAAAAGGCAAGTTGAAATGTACATCCAACAGGGCATTTAATAGGTTTTACATGTGTCTTACATGTCCCCTTCCAAAGGTCAAACTCAACATTCATTGCACAAATTTGAATTCAAATTTCCCCCCTCTTGGGCACATTTCCAAAATCATGTACATCCTCAAGCCTATAACAACTTGACAAGTGGCCTCTTCCTATTGGCCTATTTCTTAGTCCCACGTTGGTCCCTATTCAACAATCAGCATTTGAAAATATTTAAATAGAGGCATCATTCTTTAGAAAATCCTCCACAATTTGTTCCTCAAATCATATGCAAAGTCACTCTCCTTGAGAACTGATTTTGCTCATCCATATCATTCTTCATAGCAATTTCATCACTAGCTTATTTTGAGCAAGGATTGGGAAAGGGCTATTTTCTATAATAGCACCAATCCACTATGGAATCTATTATTCACAATGTTTCTTAGGATTTTAACTAGTTTGTTTTGTTATGTTTGAAGAGCATAGGTGATTATTTCATAAAGAATACCTCTTAGTTTTCTTTCTTTTGACTAACTTCATGTTGATATTCCATGAAATAGGATAAAGATGCAGATTTGTAGTGTTACAATCATCATAACCAAAAGCATAGTTGTATATAGTCATAGTTTTATCATCCACAATGGGAATTATGAAGACAACTTTAAGGGGTGTTAAATTTAGGAAAATATCATTCCATTAGCATGGTTTATGGACCTTGAAAAGGTGACATGTGGATTAAGGGGATTTAAGAAAATAGGATTTAAGGGGAAACTTCATTATTCCTTGTTCACTTTTATGTCATAGATAATTTTGATATTGAGGATTTCCTCAATCCCCCACCTTGGTCCCCTTCACCTCAACACCCTTCATCTCCACCTCCACCTCCACCTCTACCCCCTAGATCCAATTAGGCTCACTTGCGAGCTTGCATCAATGATAATATTACCCATTCAAGACAAAATCAATGCAATTCAAAATGAAGCATTGGTCCACCCCACCTAAGTCATTTGATGCTTTTAGGTCCATTGATGTGAACTTAGAAAGTCATCAACAATGGAGAGAGGAGAGGAGACAGTTTTATTCTAATGGTCTCCTCTATAGGTAGATCCTTGACCTTAAAATGACAAAAACCCATCTTGCTCCATATTTTTTCAACCCCATCAGCAACCAACCAATTCCAACAACAAAAAATATCAATGAGGTGGTGTAGCCATCCACAGATGGCTACTAGTTTTTGTGATTGATGGTGGATGGTATTTGATCATTCACCACATGCTAATTGTGAGGTCCCTCTCTATTTTTTGAGAAAATTATATACAAATTTTGTGTTGGGCCAAATACTCAATTATTTTGATTTCAAATTATTTTAGGGTGTTGGTGGCAACATGCCACAATAGAGGTTAGGGGCACAGGTTTATCAAAGAAGACCCACACCTACTCAACCTCTTTTCAATATTCCCTTTTCTGTCATTCCTGCACCCATACAACATCATGTGGTGGTATTTGCACTAGGAGCTTTGAGTGCACCCGCAACTAACCTCAGTAAACAAACTTTTGAGATGGCAGCTAGGATTAGAGGGTGAGAGCATGGAGGAGCATCAAATGGAGCTGCTCCTAGTACCACTCCACCTACTTTGACACCTCATGTATGTACGAGTTCTTGTCAATTATGTTATGGACCTAATTATAACATTATAGATCATCTGACATGGGTATAAATATGTGTGTACATGTTGAATTTATAACATTTTTAAAGCACGTACTTCTAATGAACATATATATCAAAAAAATATAATATTTTAACAATCAAATTGTTTGTTGTAGATGATGACCATAGGGACATCTTCTTTTCATTGATATTGTTTTGCATAGACACCAGTGCAAGTTGGCAACCCATATTGGTTTAGGGAAGTCATTTCACTTCCATGTCAGATCCACCAGAGGGATTATCAAGCACTCCTCCATTGTTGAGTGTCTCACATGAGCCATATGTAATATAGTATTAAAAAACTATAGTTACTATTTTTCATTTTGAATTCACTATATCAAATGTACATGTACTTATATTAAAAATATGTGTGTTTATGTATAGGTTGACACAACCATGAAGATGGGTATTGCACACCCATTTAATGCACGACAATTTCGGGAGTCAACTTAATTTCATATGCTAATCTGCACCAACCCTTTCCTCTATGCATGGGCAGGGTGTAGCTAGCAACATACTAATGCATGCCCTAGACCCTCTACAAAGCATTATTAAAGAATATTCATGGATAAGAATCAGGTTTTACTTATAAAGAACATTTGTGAGTATCGTTAAATACAAACTAGTGTTGAACCAATATATTCCACAAGTCAAAATAATGAAATCTTTTATTAAGCTCCATTATAAAAATCAAATTGAAAAAACCTTAACAATCTTAATTAACCCCTAGGTTCCTAGATTTCAATCGATAATGCATGCATAAATACTCTTGAATTCATTGGTGGATGGTTGTTACATTCTTGGCTAAATAAGGAACATTAAATGATACAGAAGCTTTTACAATCCATTCGAACTTAGTTGATGAAGGCACACTAATGTTTGATTTTCCCTCTCACTATGGTTAGCACTTGGATTTCAGGCATATGTTGAATGGAGTTCTTGAATTTTTTGAATATTTTTTTTATATTCATCTGCTTATGAATAAAATTTTGGGTGATAGAATTCATAAGAGTCCTCTCTTATCTTTCAGATTGCTAAAGTAGTTGCTATTGAAAGTTAGGGAACTATTGGGATCCACTTCTACTATGGCGGTATAACTGTTGGGATCCACTTCTACTGTGGCCGTATTGTCCGCAAGGCTAACGCATAAAAAACTCTTTAAGAATTGAGCATAGGTGGCATCAAGGGAAGGGTTTGTGTCTCCTTTGACTATAAAATTGTAAAATTATGCAGTTTGATGGATTCCAATTGTATGTGCACCTATTCACCAGAAAATATTGAGTGATGGATTTCAATTATATGTGCACCTATTCACCATAACAACAGTTTTAATGAATAATTTTAATTTTATGATTAATTAAAAAAATATTAAGACATAAAATTTTCATAATTTATAATATAATTTTGGTTATGTTTTTTAATTTGATTATCTAATTTTTTTCTTCATGATTCATTTTTCTAAATATTTTAGCTAACTAGCATATATATTATTTATTAATAATATATATATAATATCCCAACAAATATCCTTCTAATGTATCTTAACCCTAGTTCTAATTGATGTCTAACCCTAATTGAATGGTAATGTATCTTCACCCTAATTATACCCTAACTATAACCCTAATTAAATAGTTATTGAATCCTAACTCTAAATAAACCCTAACACTAACATTTATCCTAATTTGGCCCTTATCCTAACCTTAACTGTTACCGTAATTGAATGCTAACTCTAACCCTACTTGTACCCTAACAATAACCCTAGGTTAACCATATATTTAAACCTAATTGAACCCTAATCCTAAATTAATATTAAACCTAATTTTATTGTAATCCTCATTGAACCCTAGCCCTAAATGTAACACCAACCCTATCTTTAATCATAATTGTATCCTTAATTTTAATTTAAAATTCTGTTAATGTTAGCACTTCATATAGATTCACATGGTTAGGTTAGGGTTAGAGTTAGAATTAAAATTCATGTTGGTGTTGAAATTAGGATTAGTGTTGCATTTATAATTAATATTAGTGCTAAAATTATATTAAAATTATTGATATTGTTAGAATTAGTGTTAAATTAGAATTAATAATGTTTTATGTAATTTACTATATAATTCAATAGTTGTTACCATATATTTTATTGATGCAAAGTATGGGGAAGTACACAAGTCATATGTAAAATAATGTAGCTTTAGATAATCTTGGTTAAGAAGAATTCAATAATTATTGCCATATATTCTATTGAAGTGGAACTACAAGAAATCATATGTGAAATATTATAACTTCTAATAATCTTGATTAGTAAGAATTCAATAATAATTGTCATTTGTTCTATTGAAGCAAAGTATGGAGAAGTACAAAGAATCAAACCTGAAATAATATAACTTTAAATAATCTGTGGATGTATAGATAACCATTGTGAGAAACCAATGACAATTAGAATGTATCAAAGATAGTTAAAAGTCCTATTATCTATGGTCTAATTTCCGCACAGTATCATGGAGATGTCACGTATCAATTGGAAGTGATTCGTGAAGGGTTCAAACCAGTAAACCAGTTTGTGGATGATTATTTTGGATATAAGCATGATTTCTTAGGTATAGTCGCTACAATGCTAGTTGGATTTGTTGTGTTTTTCGCATTTATCTTTGCATATTGCATCAAGGTTCATACAAAACCAATAGAACAATAACTCTTTAAGTATTGAGATTTAAGAATCTGAGAAAGAAAATGTCAATATCTGGTCATACATCATGTAACTAAGCAGACATGCAATTCTCCATCTTCTTGATATGTAAGCATGAGAATCACTTTTCTTATATGGTAAAAAGCACAATACTGTGGACAAAAAAGAACAACCTCCAATCTTTGCTTTATCTCATCAATTATGTCATATCCCTTCAGAGAACTAATATCTACAAAACAAAAGTATCTGGGATCGATTTGTCCTCAAATGAAAAGCTTCCATCGAACGAATCGAACGACACAGATACATCACATCCGTGTGTATTATAATGGCCAAAATTAATTTACAGGAAAATCTGAAGGTCTAGCCAGGTTGAACTAAGAAAACGAGTTCAATTCTGTTACTATTACCTCAGAAAAAAGCCATGGAAGGCTAATTAGGGTTCGACGATATCAGCAGTGCAAACTTTAACACGCCAACGAACGAATTTCCAGCGTCATTCTCCACGCAGGTGCTGATACAAACCAGAGAAATCCATGAGCCAAATATAAGTAGACATATCATTAGACCTACTGTCTTTTGTATTATTTGAAATCATCTGCAAAGTCACATGCCATTTTGGGCTATTGGGTATCTAGGGCGTTACTATTACAATCGTAAACCTGGCGGATAGCCTGTACCTCTGAAAATGAGCATAGCATAGACAATACAACCACTCTAGGAAAGGTAGAGATTATAGGGCTCTATATCGTCAGATCTGATACCCAACTTCCTTGTGGATCTAGCTAGTGACTACCTTAAGTCCAACAGTTTCCTTCAGCCCGCGGATCTTTGTTCCCTGCACATCCAGGTTTTAAATCCCTGCAACATCATCAAAGGTCGTTGTCTGTGACATTTTTTAAATATCGGATTAACAATTTACTGCGACTACTTCAGTTTCTACAGAGAAAAAATGTACAGATCGAATTTCCCTGAGAAAATATACAATATAAAAGCAATTGAAATGAAACATGAATAATTTACAGGCGAGTTCATTCGAAAATGAAATGAATATTCTTTTATAATGCTTCGCAGAGGGTCGGGTGCGTGCGCTGGCGTGCCGCCCAGCCGCACCCCACCCATGCATAGAGAAAAGCCGGACATTTCCATACGGAATGCTGGACATTTTCTTTTTTGTGATCCTCTGAATATCTTCTACCGGGACTTTCCAGGCCAGCATTGAAAATTTTCTCCAAAATCTTCTTTTGCACAGAAAAGGCATTCATTAAAAGATATTTCAATGCTGGATTGGAAAATCCCGATAAAGAAGGCATTCGGAGACGTAGCAGAAACCAATGTATTCTACTGGTTCAAAACAGAAAAGAGAGAACCAGAAGAAAACGACGGTCGGATTCTGAAAGTAGTTCCGCGCCCAAGGTTCATCGTCTCCAATGCCTCCATCTGCTTCATTTCCTGAACAGAAGAATGGAACCAGTTTTGCCCCATGCCCTAACTCGGCGACCACGGTAGAAGCAATACAGAATGACAACACTATCTGGAACGCCAGATCTGAGGCTGCTGCTTCTCCTCCACTATTCCGGCCAACCCGCTCACTTGTTCACACAAATGGTGTGGATGGATTGGTTAAGAGCAAATGTGATGTATATATAAGAATGTTGGTGTGAAGTGATATTGGTGGTGCTTCCACGTATCCAGAAAACAACTGGCCGCATTGGAGGTTGTGGAACGGACAATGGTGGCGCCGACTGTAGCTGAGGAACAGATTTTTACAGGGGACGGCCCTCTTCACGAGGCTTGCTTGTTTACTCGGTTTTAATTGTAAGTTCTAGAGGCACCGCTTCTCTAACGCATGTAAATTTTTTGATGAAATATTTAAATACAAATGGGAAAGTATAATAACCTAACATATTAATTATTATTTACTTAATTATATTAAATAAATTTTAAATGTACATTAATTATGTTTTAAATATATGTCAATCAAAATTTATTATATAATATTAAAAAAATTAAATATAGTTTAAAGTATTCAAAATGTTTATTTTCATTTAATATTGACAAATAAATAAATACTTTTCACCTCCTTTTTGAAATTTATAGTTTATATTTATTTTTTAAATTGGCATAAATATTTATTTGGATCAATTCATTTAACTTTTGAACTATGACTATTACTTACTGTTTTTCACATGTATTTTGGATCAGTTCATTTAGCTTTTGAAGTATAACTGTTACTTCTTATTTTTCATGTGTGTTTTGGATGTGATGTTTATTAGATTTACCTCTGAGTTCTCATAGCCACAAATTATCTATTCTTTATATTGACATTATTGTTTTTTTCTGCATAAATTTGTTTAGAGTTTGAAGTGTACCTATCACTTATTATTTTCCACGTGTGTTCTGGGTTTTACGTTAATTAGACATACCTCTGAGTTCTCAAAGCCGCAATTTATATTTATTACATGCACATTCACACATTCTACAACATAAATTTGAGATATTATTATTTTATATATCTCATACCACAAAACAATGGAAACTTACAAAACAAAATTTCTAGTAAACATTTCTTTATATACTATATGAAATTTTAACTAATTTTTCTTAGATATAACTTCAAGTTATTTCTTTTTATACTTAAAACATACACTAATTACTTTTACTTTTCATTTTTGGAGGTTTCTACTTTTCCAAATTAATGAAAACTAATTATTTTTTTAATAGTATCAATAATTTTAAATTTGAGATCTTCCCTGAAATTTAATTTAGACTTATTATATGTTTTGTATAGTGTTAGAGTTCATTTATATTCATATAATCTTAGTTATTTTTTTATATATAATGTTTAAAAACAATAATATTATTGTATTTTTTAACATCGTAATTATAGTTATTTGTAAAAAGGAAATATCTTCATCTTGCTTTGGGGTTTTATATTGAACTTTTTTTCAAAAAATTATAAAAATTCATTTTTATTTTATGTACTTTTAATATAGGGTAAAAAGGAATTTCTAAAGGGTGTTAGCCCTTGTACAAAATGGAACTAAGAAGAAACAACAAAATGAATTTTCTAAAGCAATATTAAAGAAATTAAACAAAACAACATACATCATTTTATGTATTAGAGGCCAAAATAAAAAGCAATTTCACCCAAAATATATAAACATTACAATTTGTTTAAAGAGACACAAGGAGTGATTCTACCACTCAATTGAGAAGTCACGAGATCTTATCAAAACTTGATGAAGAGTTCTTGGAAGAATGCATCTTAAACTAATTGTGGACAACCACCACTCTAGGCACCTTACTTTTTACCCTTAGGGATCTCCTCTAAGTAGAAAAAAAATTATTTGAGAATGAGTACTACAATAGACAATGAACTATATCTCTACACCGTTCATCTAAAGTAATGTTCTCTTGGAAATATTATTGGAATTGAACCATAGATTTTAGGGGTTGGGAATGCTAAGTCTCTTTTGCTCGATTAGTGTCTTTCACCTAATGGAAAGAGATAGATCTCACACCCAAAATCTAGGTGGTTCACTCAATCTAATGTATGTATGGTGGATTTATGATTAAATGTAATGCTATAAATGCAAATAAGTCATAAAATTGATTGATTATGAATGCAAAACTTAAGAAATGTAACTTTCTTGAAAACACATGATTATCTGTAGAAAATATCTAGAAATGAATACAAATTACAACAGAACTTGATGAAACTGAAAGTGTGCACCTAGAATATGGATAGAGACTGGAAATTCTTATAGAATATTGCTAATGTTGATTTTCAAGCCTGGTGGGACTCATTTTCCATTTTGGGTGAATTAGTCTAAGTTCTACAAAACTATTCTAGAACCCGTTTTGGACAAACGGGTATCTAAAAATGCAGAAAACTCAAAATTGGCCTAAAAGTGGGACTCATTTGCCACTCATGGTGAATGAGTCCACTTTTTAATTTTTGAATATTCAAGAGTGGAATTTGGGGCTCTCAGTCTACACTTTGATTCTCTACAGGTGTTTGGTTCTAAAACTCTAATTTCTAAACCTGGAATATGAGTTTTTACTGATATTTTGACTTGTTGAATGTTGAGAAGACTTGAGAAACCTTGTACCTTGACTTCCAATGATTTCCAAGCTTCCAAGAGTCCTAAATTTGCAAACACACAAGAAGAGAAGAAGAAATGTTGGATGTTAGGGCATGGGGTTTGCCTTGGTCAAACCCCTTTTAGGTAATTAAACCAAAACGATGAAAGAATGAGATGAAATATGCAATAATGGAGTTGATTACCTTTCCATGATGTTTGATCTTGAATATCAGCAACAAAACATGAAGAATCTACCCTTTAATGTCTGAAAATTGATATCTTGATGCCTTGAAATGATAAAACCCTAAGTTGCTTAACTTTAAATTGAAGATTGGTGAATGAATGAATGATAACAGATGTGAATTAGGGTTTAGATACTTATATTTATAGGAATTTCACCTATTTTACCTGTTAATACCTCATCATAGACCGACATGAAGAAATAATAAACTTAAATTTCATGTTTTTCCTGCTCAAAGGTCAAAATTAGGCCAAATGGGATTGATTCACCACACATGGTGAATGGGTCCCACAAGGGGCCATTTTGACAACTAAGATGCTAGGAGATAAGGAAATAATGCTTAAACAACAAATTTATCAGGTATTTGATCAATTTAAGCCTCAGGATGCACAACATGGGTTAATAGGGGCCTATTAGTGATGATGTAAAGGTCAATTAGGACTTGGGACACAAAATTCAATGTGAAAGTTTGATTAAATGCACTTTACAACACTAAAATGAGGTCCACATAGCCTAGGAAGGCACAAGAACGAATGTGAATGTCCAAGAGACATTACAACAATAGTTTAATATTAAGTTTAGTTTACAGGCCTTCTAGATTGATGTGATAATGTCATTAAACATATTTTTATAATGTTGAATTGGATACAAATGAATTCATTAAGTCTAGAAAGGTGTGAAATTCTTTTACAACACTTTACAACACCTTTACAAAACATCATTAAAAGCATGTTATTCAATTTGCAAGGGTCCAAGACCTAGTGCAGATGCACAAAATGCCTCACAACACCTAAATCAAGGCCTCATTAATTCAAATTTATCATGAATTATTCCCATGTCAAACAAGAGGTCTATTTTTCTATGATACATTTCGCCCCCGCTTTAGTGAGAGGACAAACTTCCTTCAAACTCACACTAAAATATACATTCAAGAGAGATCCGAGTGTACAGATGTAAATGAAAAAGAATGACAAAGATTAAAGGATGTTGTGCAAGCCCCCAAGATAAAATATCCTAAGTCAAACCAACAAGATAAAAAAGAATGCAATGGAAATAAATAGAAAGATCAAAATGGAAAGGTGGATCAAGCTTTGATCATTTGTCTAGCTAGTTGTGGATCAAATCTAGGCTATTTGTCCAAAAATGCATACTCACTTTGGGGCGACAGAACTCTTGGTTGTTTGTAGAGTGAGAAGTTCCAAAAGGTGAGAAACACACACTAGTTGGTATGCACTCACAAACACATAGGTGGCTATGGGGAAAGTCATGCCTCAGAATGGGCTTCCCACTCAACCATATCAAAGTTATGCCTCCTGATAACTTTAATAGGGTGTCACAAAGAAAATGTTGGTTCGAGCCCTATGAGGTAAGAAAAACCTTGTATGCTTGACACTCATAGACATTGTTAATGCAAAATAGTGTACGGAATGTTCAAAGGGATTTTGTTTTGTTCATGCAAGGTCTCATCTTAGGGGACATTGTACTTAACACCTCTAAGAGAGGATGTGTCAAGAGAAGTATCACACTCTTAAAGAGAATCAAGCCCAATGACTCCACCAAGAAAAGGACGCATCGCAAGAAGAAAGAAATTAAATAATGAAAATGTGATTGGTGATATATTCCCCCACTTTAAAGTGGTTCTGAGCACCAGTACTGTGAGAAATTGCTTTAAAGTAGAAGGAGAAATGAGAGCTTACTCGAAAATCTCTATGCCAAGACATATATTTTTTAGAAGATACATCATGAAAAAGGGAAGTATGTCACATGTGAGCCAACATAAGGTATGGAATTCACATCCCAAGCCTGTTCTTATATTTTCATGAAAGGTTAATGACTAGCCAAAGGAGGCAACCACAAGTGACACATGAGGAAAAGGCTACTAAAACCACTTGACCCCACTGAGTGCAGGACAAAGGTGAGCCAAAACAATTGATGAAATGTAGGTGAAAGTGAAAATCAGTATCAATTGGATGAATTAGGTGCCCCCATAGAGGGAAGCATACCGAACTCTTGAAAATGTTGGAGTTTACGACTCAAAGCTTTACATTCGTTATTGGAATGACCATGAACTCTATGATCAGTGTAGAATGAAGTCTTGGAATAACATTTCTTTCGATTTCTTGGAGGGAGAGAGATCAAGTGATCTTGGAGGAGTCTCAATGAGATACCCTCTTGATCAATGGTAGAAGGTGGTGTTTTGGTTGGCGTCAAAGATGCATCTTGCTTAGTATCAGTTGTCATATCTATGTAATTTTCTTTAGATTGTTATATTTTGGTCTCTCCTTTATAGGAGGGTGTAAAATATAACCATTTCAATTCATGAGTGTTTTATATGATGAAATTGACATTTAGTGAAGGTGCATTGGTTTGTTTCATATTTTTAAAATTATAATTTGTAATACCACTAATGTTGATGAGTTGAGGATGGACGACTAGTAAGGATGATGTAGGAGTTTTTTTTATGAGATTGTTGATGTTGAGTGAACGTTTGGTTGTCTTGATCAAGGAACAATAACCAAGACCATGAGTTTTTTGTTGTGCGTTAAGCTTTATAGGGTTGTGGATACCTTGTTCTCAAGCACCACATCCTTTGCCACTATATCCAAGTTGTTTCATGAGGTCATAACCTTTTCCATAAAGTTGGTTCATTGCTTTTGGGTTGGGTGGTGGTTGTTTATAAGCATTTTCAAAGGTGGTTGTGTGGTTTTATTATTTTTCTAAAGTGGTTGAGTAGGATTCTTTCGAAAGGTCATCTGAATTTTCTGTTGACATTGTTGTTGGTTGTTCTTGTTTCTCATCTTTCTTTCGTGTGATTACGTATTCACCCATAAATGATGGTGCAAATTCTAAGGACCCCCAATCGTCACCAAATAATTTAGACAATGATTGCTCATTATTCTTTTATTTTTCAAGAGGGTCTATATTGGATGTTGGAATCAATGTTTTTAGAGGACTTGTAGCTCCTTTTTCAAGGTACATGCAACTTTAAGGTTCAAAGTCTATTTCAACTTGATAAATTTAATTGTTATAGAAATATTTCATTATACGATGAAGGGTTGAAGTTGTAAGACCCTAAATCTCCAATATTCCTCAAATAATAATCACCATTAGTTGGGTTAATCATTTCAAAACAAACAAACCTAAGATCCCCTTGAAATAATGCATTAATGCTTCCCAAATGTAAACAAATGACAAAAAAGTGAGCTAAATAAGCACATAAAAAGCATGATGTATGTTTATCCTATGGTGGATTGGTGCTATTGTAGAAAATAGCCCTTTCCCAATCCTTGATCAACCTAAGCTAAATGATGAAATTGATATGAATATGATATGAAGATGGTGTGGAAAAGATCAATTCTCAAATGAAGAGATTAACCTTGTATCAGATTTGTGGAGTTGTGGAGGATTTGCTTGAGGATGAAGCCTCTATTTGTAGATTCTCAAATGCTAAGGGTGCCAAACATGGAGGATGTGGGACTAAAGATAAGCCAATAGGGAGAGGCCACTTATCAAGTTGTGATACGCTTGCGGATGTGCAAGATTTGGGAAATGTGCCCAAGAGGGGGGAATTTGAAATTCAAATTTGTGCAATGAATGCTAAATTTGACCTTTGGAAGGGCACATGTAAGAGCCATGTAAGAGCTCATAAATGACTTGCTGGATGTACATTTCAACTCACCTTTTGAATTCAAACCTGATGGAATATTCCTTATGGATGCCATGTTGAGTGAAAGTGATGATTTAATAAATCAATAAATTGATTTATATGTGCAAGTGGCAAAATCTAGAGAATGAAAGTGGTTAGGATTAGCATTTAATCATGGTTCAATTATTGTAATGATGATTAGGATGTTTGACCTCTTTGGCTTGAATATTTGATTGATTTAAATTAGAAAATGAGAAATATGAATTGGATTTAATTAAATAGATGTTTGATTTATTTAATTAAAGGGATGATGATAGGATCAAGTTTGATTTATTTGATTTAAGTTGATGACTTTAGGAGATTGATAAATAAACTTGATTTATTTGTTGAATGGAATATGATTATGCATGATGTAAATTTTCCATGTCTACATTTTTCCCCTCTTTGAAGCAATGTACTTGTTGTGTTGGTTCAAAGAATAAAATTTTCGCAATCAAAATTGAAATTTTTTCTAATATTTCAGATGTCCTAGCACAAAGAAGTACACTGGTACATTGCCCCCTTGAGAGATTGAGCGAAACAATTCGATTTGAGGGTCGATCTCGCGATAAAGAGGTTTAAGATGGATGGTTATGGATGATGATGCAAATGATATGGTTTTAAGATGCTTAGAATAAAAAATCTATATTATCTTAAACAACTTAAATGATGGTATGATGTGATGGGAGATGGATGAGATGGATGATGTGATATGCTATGATTATGCAAATGTATGATTTTATGTAGATGCTTAGACTAACAGATCTATATTATGATGATGAAAATGCATGTGAGATGATCGATGTTTCCTATTATGTATGATATGAATGATATGTGGTATGCTGACATTTTGTGGATGCAGGATGGATGCAAGATGCAAGATGTATGTATGATGGATGCATTGGTGATGGTGATGTTAGTGTGGAAATGAGATGATGATAAGAGGATCCCACAAGTCCATGATCTAACGAGACTTTACTAGAGATGATGATGATGATGATTTTCTTATCAAGGATTGGGATTTTAAAAGGGCTACTTACCTTATGTTTGATAACACATGTAGGTACGATGCATCAAGGTATAAAGAACTAGGATGGCTTTCTACCTAGTGTGATGGACTTTGAATTGACAAATAGATAGGAGTATTCTTGTTCACACTTGACATACAGAAACCTTGCTAGGACATACCTAACAAAGAAAATGTTCGCCAAGTTATTATACAAGATCATTCAACAAGCATAGTAGACAATAGATAATGATTGTTGCCCCATTCCTATCTCTCTAAATCCTTCATTCAGATATCATCGAGAGGTTCTTAGAATAAGCACAATAAGATAAATAAAAAAGAAAAGATCAAGTATGCAAACAAGCCAATGTTCTTCATACCTTTAGCCAAAAGGGATTTGTTTTGATATGATAAGAATCTAGGGTGATATCCAAAATGATGTCCATTATCGAAATGATATATCCTAGGACATGCATTGTATAGGATGATGATGGTTTGATAAATTGATTGATAGGCTATTGATATGATGTTGAGTGGCATGTTTGAAAATGATCAAGAGTTTGATGTTGTGTTTAACAATTTTTTGCTTTGATTTAGATTTTACAATGATTTAGTTTATTATGGACGATTGATTATTGTGGGTGATTGTGAGATGAGACAAATGGATTTTTATAAATATTTGGATGTTTTTGACGTTTTAAAATGTTTTGAGGCTGTTTTTGGTATTTTTGAGGTTTTACAAATGTTTTTGGGATTTTCTGAGATTTTATGAATGTTTTTGGATTTTGATGTTTTGGATTTTAATTTTTTAATGTTTTTGTATTTTGATGTTTTTCAATGTTTTGGATTTTTTGTGTTTTTAATGTTTTTGGATTTTTTGTTTTTTTAATGTTTTTGGATTTTGATGTCTTGGGGGTTGATCAAAGATGAGCCTTGCCTATGTTTAAGCTCAGAGATGACATAGTTCAAATTTTAATGTTTTTGATGTTTTATGTTTTTGACTTGTTTTTGGATTTTTTAATGCTAGGATAGTGTTAAGCAACACAAGGATTAGGATAAATATCCCAAGATGATGGATTGATGGTGATTTTATCAAGACTGATGATGATAACATTGTTGAGGATGCACAACAATGCAAAGATAGTGTTAAGCAACACAAGGATATCTCGAGATGATGATTTTTTGATTGGATTTGATTGATCATGATTGATGAAGCTTGGTTTGAAACAAAATATTTTTGGATGATTTGATGTGATGTTTGACGTGTGAATTAGATGCGGCTAATAGTGATTGTTTGGATTGATGTTCGATAAAGGATGAAGACTGATAAGGAACATCTTCTTGTAAAAATGTGCCATGGGCTTGTGACTCAGATTTTGGATCACAAATGCTTTGACCAATTTGGTTTTACGTTTTCCAATGTTTGGATCACCACATAAGTTGGAGGGTATAGATCAAGATTTATTCTCAAAGCAAGATCTCAATATCTGCCCCCAGTGTCTAGCAATGTACGAAATGTGATGGATGGATGAATATGGATTATCCTGCGATTTAGATAAAGAATGCTTTTTCAAATAATGCTTTATGGCTTAGATAATGTTGGGTAGGATAGGATCAATGAAAGTGGGCCATGTCAAGATGTTTACCATAAGCAAGCGTAACGTGTGCCCCAAAAATTTTTAAGATCAAGATAACTTGGATGATGGATGAAAATGAATGAAAATGGATTGGATCAATGGTTTATGGATGAACAGATTTATTATGGATAAGATGGATGGAATGCTTGATTTATTATGGATGGGATGAGATGCTCTCAACCGAAGTGGCGCACGTAGATGCTCGATTCTACACATGATGCCTGTTTGCTAGGTTTTTATCATTGTCTTGCCCAAAGTGACGCACATGTGGTTTTTACTAGAGGATAATTTTTTTTCTTTACTATTTTTAATCCTTTTTTTGATTGTTTTGGATTTTCATATTTTTTGATTTTTTTGTATTTTTTTGAAAGATTTTAAACTCATGTTGAATAACAAGGTGTTGCTGATGTAGATGCCCCTATCATAATGTGCCATTGATATCCTTCTTGAAGAAGTTGCTTTGCTAAGATACATATACTTGAATGCAAATTTTGGGATCCTTGATCTGCTTTGTCGATACTAGGGTTAACTCTATCTCTGTGTGTACATCATGATAGAGTCCTTCAAAATCCTTATGATGAAGGGCTGTTGCCAATACATGGTCAATGTGAGAATTAAATATCATGTGTGGAGGCGTGGATGGAGTGTGTTTAGGGATAATAGATGGATTGGTTGATAGTTTGGAATCTTTGACTCTCCAAACTTCGGAAGATGAGCAATGATGGGTGGATATGAAAGTGTGCATGGAATTAGGATCAACTGCTTGATACACTTTGTATGTCACTTCAAAAGCCTACTTTTGCTTATGTGGACATATTTGATGGATACTTTTTCCTTTTTTATTTTTCTCCATAGTATCTTTAACTGATGGAGTTTGATAGGGATAATATTTCTTTGTATTCTTTTGTATCCATATGTATTTGATTTGTCCATTATGCTTCTCATCTTCTTTTTCTTTGATAACGTTCTTTGTACTTTGATTCAAATCTTCCTTTTGATGTCGGTCCCAATTCGTGGATGGGGTGATGGGTGGATGAAGATTCATGACATGGCTAGTTGTAATATTGAAACTAGTTTCATCATAAGGACTCTTTGTGCTCCCTATTTTGACATTTGCTTGAGATAAAGTTACCCCCAGTATTGTGGAAGTAGTACCTTCATGATTTGATTATTCTTGTTTTGAGATGTCTTGTTTAGAATGCATTCTCTGATAAATGGTCACCATAGGTGACGTTACTTCCATTTGTTGCTCTGCTAACTCTGGAATATCCTATTCTATCTGACTTTTTTTCTTAAGTGGATAATGTTGGACATCTGCATGCCTAATGCCCTAAGTTTGAATTTGGGATATATCTAATCCTATTGTTGATAACTCAGTTTGACTATAGGAGTTGATAATATGCTCTTGGTGTGTAACAGAATTTTGTTCTAGATGAATATCATCTATGTGTCCATCCATAAAAAGCATCTCATGGGTAGATGGAGGAGTATGTGCTACATGGATATGATCATCTTGTATAGATAGGAGAGTGTCCATTAGATTGTTGTAGTATCTTGAAGATACAAATTCTTGATCTTGAATGATTTCAAAGTTGCTTTTGACATAATTTAGATCAAGTTCCTGACATGGATCAGTTTCAAAAGATGGATTGCTTATAAATGGTTCTTAGATGCCATCATTAGACATGGGGAATAGCTCAATATCCTCTTGATCTTTAAGTGAATTTGGATCAAGTGTTGATTTCATGTTTCCTTTGGTATCTATAACCATGAGGTCAAAGGGGATCAACATGTCTTGGAAAGGACCACTGCTAGACTTTGGTGAAAGATGTTGATCATGCTTTGGAATGAATTCTTGAGATATATCCTCTAACTCATAAGGAAATGTAGAGACATTTTCAACATGATCATATGTCAATGGATCGTGCATTATGTCAATGGGATCAAATAGTCCTAGCACTCCTTGAAAGAGATCACTAAAGAGTGGCTCTTGATGTATGGTGAGTTGATCATCAGATGGGGTGTAAATATCTTAAAGGTGCTCATCGATGGAGAGATATTGATCATTTTTTTCAACAATTGTGGTGAAGAAGTTTCCAATGTTTTCAACCATAGGGTCAAATGATGTTGACATTTCTTGAATTGGATCATTGTTGGTTGATGGATTTTGATCATGATTGAAAATATACTTTTGACATATATTGATTCGATCTTTGAATGAGATAAAAAAGTCTTCAATGTGTTCTCTGATGCATAGATCTTGCTCATTATTTTCAACAATTTTGGTGAGGAGATTGTCAATGCTATCACCAGTGGTTGAATGTTCATCGCTATCCCCAATAGTTATCATTTTTTGTGTTTGTGCTTGTGTACGTTGGATATTTTGAGTAGCTTGTGGAGCCACTTGATATTGTTGAAGAGATTGTTGGAAGGCTTGATGTGCTTTTAGTGTGATGTTACAATATTGTCTTAGTGCACTTGGTTTTGGTGGTAATGGTGGTGTATTTGGAATCATGTTGGATGTAGTGACAAGTGGTTGAGATATGCTTGGAGCAATTATAGGGGTTTGAGATATGATGGGCGTGATAGGGGTGATTGGAATGATTGAAGGGATAGGGATGGTTGGAATGATTGAGATGATAGGCCCTTGGGAGACCATGTTTTGATTTGTCATGATTGATGTTGTCATTTGATTGGAAATCATCTATTGGTGAGATGTCGATGGAATATTCAAAAGATTTGATGTGATGGCTTGGTTGGTGTTGGGTGGATTGATTTGGATGGAATGATTGGTGCTAGGTAAAGGGGAAGCCCTAAACCAAGGAATGATGTTGATATGGGTAATGGTGGTGGAGATGTCTCTTGGCGTAGTGACTCAACTATTTTGGTAAATGTAGCAATTTGATCTAGCCAAATTTTTTCTTGATTTTGATATTTACTCCCTTGATATAGTTGCTTTGGCTTGTGTTTAAGCAGATTTGGAGTGTGTACTTGTGTTTGATTTTGGACAATGTTATGATTTGGGATGACACTCAAATTTGGCATGATAGTTTGAAATTGACCATTGCTCATGCTTGGAATATTCATATGATTTGAAAATGTATCCATCCCAAAGTTTTCCGGATTCATGTTTCAAAAACTTGTGCTTGGTACATTCTTATTTGGCTTGTAGGGATTTAGTGGGATGACATTGTTTGTTTGAAGGCTCATGCATTGATTGTTTGGTTGAAAAACTTGTAGGTTTGGATTTAGATCTACCATCGAGAAATGTGTTCCAAGATTTAGATTGGGTAAACTCACACTTGTTGTGCCATTGACATTTGTCGAAGGTAATGATCTCATGTATGGATTTTGATAATCGATAGGCATTGTAAGGCTTTGAAAGTTCAATTGACTTGGATTACTCATGATGTATGGATCAAGTTTGTATTCCATGTTTCTCTTGTGTTTTGACCTTGTTGCAAAAGTGACCTCTAAGGTTCTTAGGACCAATGGATTAAAGGGGTAAATGATGTGAGTGATGAACGTTTAGGAACTTTAGATCAATGCTAGACTTAGGGTTTGATTTTGATTGGTTTGATTTGGGTAATGAAATTGTACAACCTAAGATGTAAGATGTTATCTTTATGATGAATTTGTTCAAAGGATTGATGATTTAATTAGAGGTATGAGAAAGGATGCATTCCCATACTCCTAACTAAACAAGGTGATTTTTTGTTTGATGATTTACCCAAGTCTAGAATGATGTTTTCAAAGCTCTAAAGTTGTTTGGGGGATGGGTTGATAAATGTTTGGTATGGATGAGGTGTTTGATGTGATCTTAAATGAACCTAGGAAGGACTTGTTTACTAGGAGAAGATAGTGAAGAATATGCCTTTCTCTAAGAGTAATTCAAAATCAAAAGACCAATGTTTGCATGAAAACCATATGACCAAATGATGCCAAGCACTTGTGTGGGGTCCAATTAATTCAATATTTTCTTAATGGATTATTTTTACCATAAACACACTCTTGATTAGGTTTTCAATCTAGATGTCTAATGTCTCAACTTTCCCCTTATCCCACAAAGTGTATTATGCAGAAAGCAAGAAAATTTGAGGCAAGAGTTACCTAAAGTTGACTTTAGTAGAAAAAAATTGAGATGAAATTCAAATGTTTAGATGCCTCTAAGGATGTAATGCCAAGGGAAAACAATAACAAGACAATTTGGTCAATGGTATTTGCCTCCTAAAGGGTTTGAAATCTTGAGAATCATGTTGAATGTTTGTTTTTAAATTTTTTTGAATAAAGCACTGTGTTTTCAAACCAAGAACAAGTACAAACCCTATGGATGTGTAAGAAAATATTTGTTGAATCCCCACTTGGACATGTCTAGCTATGCTTATCTTTAGTGAATGGTTAGATGCTTGACCCCACTGGCTCCCCTCCATGGCTCATTAACGTCAATCAGGGTAGCCAAGCATCAACACCCATGAAAATCCCATGGCATGTTTTCCATTTCTACTAAAGACCGTAAAATTGTAAGGTGGCTTCAAAACAACTGTTCTTGCACCAACAAATAGATTAAGGATTTTGGAAAATTCTAGCACATGGGTTCTAGTAAGGGCTTTCTGTTCATAGGAGTTGACCCAACATGGCAAGAGTCCCCTTTCAGATCCATCTTGTCAGAGTCAACCACGTGATATTGGCATTTCTTCCAATATCCACATTTATATCCTGACTGTAAATACTCTTAGGTTCAGAGTGTTACTGATTGAGTCATTCCCTTGGGTGAGTACTTTTTCCCCAAGGCAGGCCCTCTAGGATAAAAAAAAGCAAGGAAAGAAAAAATTAGTAACTCGATCAGTCTTTGACGGCTCAAAGAAAGAGAATATACACGATGATGCTCTATTCACACTTGCACAAGATGTTCAATTTTACACCCAAATCGAAGTGTGTATGGGTAATTATTTACGCAACTTAATGTCACCAAAAGCCTTTTGATTCTCAAGATCCCTGTGAGGTGCAAGAGAAGTGCATACGTCTTTTGATGATATTACTTTGTGTAAATAATTACAAAACAATAAAGGAACACATTCATTTTATCCTTCAAAGCAATTATTTGATTCGTTTTGAAACACCAAAGGAAAGATGAAGATTTCTTGTCCAATTTTAGCCCAAATTGAAATCTAGTAGGTGTCTAAGTTTCAATTTTAACCTTTTGCGATGAAATATTGAAGCATTCTTTTTGAACCCAAATGAAAATTAGTATCCTAAAAATGAAAAGATAACAATTTCATGAATAGTATTTAAACAAACACTAATTGTGGAAATCTCATAGAATTAATAAACACTAAAGTGTTAAAGAACACTTTAATCTTCTCAAGACATCATCTTCATTTCTCCTCCTTTCATCTTCCTTCTTCGCTTCACCTTCGCTTTGCTTCATTATCCTCATTTTCCTTGCTTTCCTTGTACCTTCATTATCCTTTGTACCTATCAAACAAAAGACATTTATTTGAATAATGATTCAGGTGAGATTCGTTGGGCAGTGTAATAATGATGTACACATAGTTGGAAGTTTATTTGAATAGAAAATAGACTTTATGGTGCACATCTATAGCCTGTCACCCTTAGCCTGCAATAGTCTGAATGTTTGTGCTATATTTAAAGTTTTGTTAGAGATTACTAAAGGTAGTGTTGTATTCAAATAAGTAACAGAAAATAGAAAATACATTTATTAGCTAATATCAAGGTATGCAGGTGCAAGATGTCCTGTCAGATGTTATAGTTGCAGCTGCCTTGGAAAATTGTATCCAAAACCATGGATGCCTAG
Source organism: Sequoia sempervirens (assembly GCA_007258455.2). Lineage (NCBI taxonomy): Eukaryota > Viridiplantae > Streptophyta > Pinopsida > Cupressales > Cupressaceae > Sequoia > Sequoia sempervirens. The sequence goes on along the minus strand of VDFB02035518.1, from coordinate 39,203 downwards.
AGAAGGCACATAAATTGTTTGACACAAAATTTTGAAGAGAGGTGCAATCTACTTTTTCTTTTAATCAGATATTGTAGTTGCAAATTCTACTTCAGGCCATCCAAGCAATGAAGATTTTATCAAAAGATTCTCCTTTGACTGATTTCATATTGTGGTAATAAATGCGAATGATTTCAAGCAAATGTAGTTAGATTGTAGGCATAAAAGAGTCAAATTCAAAAGTTCTTTAGATAGGGTGCCAAGACTATTTTTTAGAAAACGCATTTGGAAAGTGTAAAAGTCATATTCCTCAACCTTTTCTAGCATGCTCACTCCAGAATGGGAGCTTTGGAATATGGTGTGGGCACCTAGCAAGGCACCACGATGGGAAACTAACAGCCACTACCCAAATGTACTTCTTTAATCCAACATAGACTCTTAGCAAAAAATAAGTAAAAAAAGAGTGATAAGCAATCAGATTTTCCAGCAAAGATATGTAAGCAATCTAAAACCTGCTAATCCATAATCCAAATCACGCCCACAGGTCTGGTGTGCCAATATGTAACACCATATAATAGAACTCTAATTAATGCTAGCAATAGGAAGGAAGTAGAAGATTTATGGTAGCGATGAAGCTGAGGGTATAATATTTATATTGCTGGAGTTTAGGCACCTAAAGTAGCATCCTAGACGATTACGCCAAAGATTCAATAATGATTATTGCTTATTCTACTAAAAACAATTATAATATCACTAGCAACTATCTAAGGATAAACAGAGATCATTGGTAGCTGGTTAGATGTAAACATAAGACATTTTGCTCATAGCTCAAAATGTCCCAAGTAACAAATAGAACACTGGTTGTTTAGTCTCCACCTTGGAAAAATGTGAATGATCAACTAATTTTCATTTAATGGAAAAAAAATTGGACAAAATAGTGGCAGCTCAATGTGTGGATTAGAACACTTTACAACCATATGAATTGGGGAGACACTCAAGCAACATAGCAAAAGCAAAAGTGACATCAGTAGCAATTAAAGCAATCCAAAATCAGTGAATGATAGGAGGCATACTTCAGTGCAAGCATCCTATACATAGTCAGAGCTAGTGAATGTTGTAATGACAATCAAACTCCAACTCTTACTCACACAAGGATAAAGAAGAAATACACTAAAAGGACATGCGAAGACTTTAAAATCTTGCATAGTCTTTAGCCTGTACCTAGCAAGGTTGTGTCCATACTCAAAAAAAGCAATGGATAGGGTGTAACTTAATACGCATCTGCCTATGGCTAGATTCTGAAAATATGAGCTTAAACTGATAAGACCCAAGACAATGATTTACCTTTAATGCCTATCATATGACACCTATACTAGACTTAAATGAACTAATTCATGAAGCATTACTGAGCTTATCAATTCAAGATTCAAGAAGGCATGGAAAACATGAACAGGAGAATGGTTAGATATGGAAAAAAGACAGTCGTTGTGACTGAATGCAATCATAAAAAGAATCAAAAGCACAAGAATACTGAAGCATAAACAATACATGTTATCCTTTGGAAATTTATTTAGAAGCATAGGCTAAACATGTTAGCTTTAGGAGGCTTTCCAACAAATGAAATCTAAATTTAAACTTTCACATCAATTACTAGAGAAGCTCAATATAGAGGTTCAAGCCCTTCTTCTAGTGCCATTTGTAGGACCCTAAATCTGCAATATTCCTCAAACAATAATCACCATTAGCGGGGTTAATCATTTCAGAAAAAACAAACCTAAGATCCCTATGAAATAATGCATTAATGCTTCCCAAATGTAAACAAATGACAAAAAAGTAAGCTAAATAAGCACATAAAAATCATGATGTATGTTTACCCCATGGTGGATTGGTGCTATTATAGAAAATAGCCCTTTCCCAATCCTTGATCAACCTAAGCTAAACGATGAAATTGATATGAATGTGATATGAAGATGGTGTGGACAAGATCAATTCTCAAATGAAGAGATTAACCTTGTATCAGATTTGTGGAGTTGTGGAGGATTTTCTTGAGGATGAAGCCTCTATTTGTAGATTCTCAAATGCTAAGAGTGCCAAACATCGAGGATGTGGGACTAAATATAAGCCAATGGGGAGAGGCCACTTTTCAAGTTGTGATAGGCTTGAGGATGTGCAAGATTTGGGAAATGTGCCCAAGAGGGGGAAATTTGTGCAATGAATGTTGAGTTTGACCTTTGGAAGGGGGCATGTAAGAGCCATGTAAGAGCTCATAAATGACTTGTTGGATGTACATTTCAACTTTCCTTTTGAATTCAAACCTAATGGAATATTCCTCATGGATGCCATGCTGAGCGGAAATGATGATTTAATAAATCAATAAATTGACTTATATGTGCAAATGGAAAAATATAGAGAATGTAAGTGGTTAGGATTAGCATTTAATCATGGTTATATTAGTTTAATGATGATTAGGATGTTGTAACTCTTTGACTTGGATATTTGATTTATTTAAATTAGAAAAGGAGAAATATGAATTGAATTTAATTAAATCGATGTTTGATTTATTTGATTTAAGCTGATGACTTTAGGAGATTGATAAATAAACTTGATTTATTTGTTGAATGGAATATGATTATGCTTGATGTAAATTTTGTGTGTCTATAGAAGGCACTGCATTCATCTCATGAATCAATGGTCTACCTAAAAGAAGATTATATGAAAGATCATAAGGCATGAAATGAATAGAAGTTTGCAAAGTAGCCACCCCAACTATAATAGGAAAAGTGATTACACCAAGTAGTTTCTTTTTTTTTGTTTTCAAATCCTTGAGAAAATATGGAATTAGGTTTTATTTGTGACTTGCCAACATGTAATCGATTAAGGAGATTCACACTACACACATTAATGGCAGAACCACTATCAATAAGGGCTCACTTTATCCCTATCTGATTGTATTAAGCAATGATCATGAAAACTTCATTTCTTTTTGCACTTGCAAAGGGGGAAGTTCACTTTGGTGGAAAACAATGTTAACATTTATTCCTTGGATCATGGCTGCTATGTCAACTGATGGCATATTAGAATAGACAATAACTTGTTTCAAGGATGATTGGATCGTTTTATGATAGTGAGGGGAGGCTTGAATAAGGTCCCATAATGAGAGTTTAGCAGGAGTATTCTTTAATTGTTCAACAAGATTGTACTCCTTTCCACTAGGAAGAGCTAGTAAGATAGGTCTAGAGGGGAGAGAATTAGGAAGAGGTAAGGGTGTTGGGGCTGGTTGTGCTAGTTGTGGATTATTTTGAGTGTTATATGTATGAGCAATGGTATTATAACTCAATTTTTGTGATACATTATTCTTAGGTGGGTAAAGGAAAAGTTTGGGTTTGTTTTGAGGTGGAGGTTGATATGAAGGGGGGTAAAGGATAAGTTGAGGTTGAATAATGTTAACATCCCTTAGCAAGTGAGAGTCTGTATCATTATTGTGGTTCTTGTCTTGCATCATGATATTCTTCCTAGGAGGAGGGTTTTTAGGAGAACTAAAACCAAATTTTCCTGACATTCTAATGTTGGTTCTTTGAAAAGTACTTCATCACAAGTAGGGGATTGCTCAATGGTTGAATTGTTTTGCCCAAGAAGGGTTTTATGAGGTGAAGAGGGACAATGAAGATTCTCATGACCATTATCAATTATGTTTTCTAACAACAAAGTATCTTCTTCACAACTAGGAGAGATACTAGGAGAAGGACAAATGTTGTTGTCATGATTACCTATGGTTGTAATGTCTTGTTTAAGAAGAATTTTGTGAGGTGAAGGGGGACAACTAAGATTCTCATGATCTTCACAAAATAGGTTTTCTAACATCAAAGTATCATCTTCATAACAAGGAGAGATACTAGGAGAAAAAGAAATTGTAATGTCATGATCATCTAGGGTTGTGTTATGTTGGTTGTGAATGGTTTTTCCATTGAGAGAGGTAAAAGGAGATAAAAAAATAGGATTCTCAAAACTATCATTAACTGATTCTTCTACTAAAATATCTTTGTCACCAAGAGGAGAGATATTATGAGAAGAACAAGTATGATCATTAGGAATGGCCCAAGTTGTAGTCTCTTTCACTAAAACACTCTCATGGGGAGGTTATATGAAATGTTTCTTAACATGTCTACATATGTAAGGTATTGGGATTGTTTGAATAAGAATGAAAAGCACATGTAATCATTTCATGTGATGTTTTAGCAATATGAACAATCGATATGCAAAAATACAAAACACTCTTATTCAATGTATGCAACAACTTAAGAATGTAAATAATGTATATGAAAAATGAAAAGTATTTTTACCAAACTAATGCAAATATTTATCAATAGAAATATTGTATATGCAGATGTAAAAATTACTTTTATCAATGTCATGCAAAATTGTAGAAATGGAAGCATTTCCAAATGTAACGATGTGTGCAAACGAAAAGATTGGAAGAATGAGTAATCTAAAATGATGTTTTTGAGCTAGATGCATAAAAAAAATGTTCCAAAAACTTTCTAGACTTATACTAGATGATACTAGGAGGCTTAGGAAGCACATAAATGAGGTTTCTAAAGCTGTAACAGCCTGTTAAAAATCTAGATAGGGACTAATTCGCCCAACATGGCGAATGAGTCCCAATACTAGTTTTTTTCCAAAATTATTAGAAATTTTGAATTGTTTTTTTATGGTTTTGATGTAGTATGATGCAATCCTAAGATGGAGATGAAAAATTTTAGATATTTTAAAGGAATTTATATGCAAAAATGCAAACTAAATGACATTTTCACTAATGCAAGTTTTTGAAACCCTAGAATGCAAAACAATGCAAAATCTAATGCATGCAAGTTTTTGCTAGGATGATAATGGATGCCAAATCAGAAAATAAAATGTTCTAAAATAATTTTCATAAAAATGAACCATAGATTTAAGGGGGTAGGAATGTTAAGTCTCTTTTTCTCAATTAGGGTCTTTCACCTAATGGAAAGAGATAGATCGCACACCCAAAATCTAGGTGGTTCACTCAATCCAAGGTATGTATGATGGATTTATGACTAAATGTAATGCTATAAATGAAACTAAGTGAGAAAATTTATTGATTATGAATGCAAACCTCAAGAAATGTAACTTTTTTGAAAACACATTATGATATGCAAAAAACTCCTAGAAATGAATACAAATTACAATAGAACTTGACCAAATTGAAAGTGTGCACCTCGAATATGGAGGAGAATGGAAATTCCTTCTAGAATGTTTTTGGTGCTGATTTTCAGGCTTGGTGAAACTCATTCGCCATTTTGGGTGAATTAGTCCTAGTTCTACAAAACTGTTCCAGAACCCATTTGAAACATAAGGGTATCTAAAAATGTAGAAAACTAAAAATTGATCTACAAGTGGGACTCATTCTCCACTCATGGTGAATACATCCACTTTTTATTTTTGAATATTCAAGAGTGGAATTTGGGGTTCTCGATTTGCACTATGATTCTCTACAAGTGTCTAATTCTGAAGTTCTAATTTTTGAACATGAAAATGAGTTTTTGTTGATATTTTGACTTTTTGAATGAAGAGAAAACTTGAGAAGCATTGCAACTTGATCTCCGATTATTTCTAAGCTTCCAAGAGTCCTAAATCTACAAACACACAAGAAGAGAAGAAGAAATGTTGGATGTTAAGGCATGGGGGTTTGCCTTGGTCAAACCCCTTTTAGGTAATTAAAACTTGAAATGATGAAAGAATGAGATGAAGCATGCAATAATGGAGTTGATTACCTAACCATGATGTTTGATCATGAAATTCTATAGCAAAACATGAAGAATCTTCCCTTGAATTTCTGAAACTTGATATCTTGATGCCTTGAAATGATAAAACCCTAAGTTGCTTGACTTTAGATGGAAGATTAGTGGATGAGTGAATGATAAGAGATGTGAATTAGGGTTAAAAGACTTATATTTATGGGAATTTCACCTATTTTACATATTAATACCTCATCACAAGCCGACATGAAATAATAAACTTAAATTTCACTTTTTTCCCACTCAAAGGTCAAAATTAGGCCAAATGGGATTGATTTGCCACAAATGGTGAATGGGTCCCACCTAGATGGGACTAATTCAGCATGCATGGTGAATGGGTTCCACAGGGGCCATTTTGACAGCTAAGATGCTAGGAGATAAGAAAATAAGGTTTAAACTACAACTTATTTGAGTATTTGATCCATTTAAGCCTCAAGATGCACAATATGGGTTAAAAGGGGCCTATTAGTGATGACATAAATGTCAATTAGGGCTTGGGACATAGAATTCAATGTGAAAGTGTAATTAAATGCACTTTACAACACTAAAATGAGGTCCACACAGCCTAGGAAGGCACAAAAACCAATGTGAATGTGCAAGACACATTACAACACTAGTTTAACATTAAGTTTAGTTTACAAGTCCTTTTTATTGATGTGATATTGTCATTAAACACATTTTATAATATTGAATTTGGGAGAAATGGATTTGTTAAGTCTAGAAAGGTGTGAAATTCTTTTACACCACTTTACAACACCTTTACAAGACATCAATAAAAGCATGTTATTCAATTTGCAAGGGTCCAAGACCTAGTGTGGATGCATAAAATGCCTCACATCAGCAGAATCAAGGCCTTATTAGGTCCAATTTATCATGAATTATTCCCATGTCAAGAAAGAGGTCCATTTTTCTATGGTATAGGAATATGAGTTGTCCATTAGGTCCTAATGAAGTCTTTGAAAGACCCTGGTCTTTCATCAGCTTTATGAGCTATATATGTATGTTAAACTCCTAAATGTTAGTCATCCATTTTCTTCTTCTTTCACTTAACTTCTTATCCAAATTTAGATACATTGCATCTGCATTTTTGAAGGTAAGCTCATGATAGATATGGTTTTTTAGCACCGTCCTCTCTCTTCTGAGTCAAAATGCCAACATAAGAGTGTTTCAAAGAAGATGTATAAATATTAAATGGTTTAATATAGTTAGGAATAGACAACACAAGAGAACTGGTTCTAGCCTCTTTGATCTCCTAAAAAGCATTCTTAACTTCTAATGTCCACTCAATGTTGGTATTATTTTCCAAAATTATATCATTCAAGGGGCGCACAATCTCAACAACACCACTCATGAAATTTCTTATGAAATTAATTTTTCAAAGAATTATTTTTGTACACACTCAATATTTTCATGAGCCTGCAATTCCATTTTCTTCCTAATTTTCATCTAACCCTAATTTTTCTCTAAATCTAGTTCAATTCTTTTTCACACTCTTATAATTAAATAATATTAATTATTTAATTATCCTTATTCTTATTTCTCATCATTTCTTTGAATTAAATAGTTATTTTTAATTTTTAATTTCTAACTTAATTTCATCTTTGATTAAATAAATATTTTTATTTATTTAATCATTTTAACCTAAAATTATTCTATAATCAATTAAATTATTTAAATCAAATAATTATTCACATGACACCAAAAATAAGTAAACTTTATATTTATTTATTTTTTAAAAGTTACTATATTCATTCTCTACTTAACTACCCCTTTCTCCCACTTAAATCTACCATCTTCCTCGATTTTCTCCACTTATCTCTCCACTTTCTACCTTTTTTCTCCATTTAACTATTACTAATTTATATTTCTCTTTTTGCTTCTCTTCCATTTTTCTATTTAAAAAATGAGCAACTTTTCCATGAAAGTTGTCTCATTCAATCTTGACTATCAATCTTCTATTTAATCTTCATATTAAACAACTTAAGTCTTCAATCTTAAGGGTCTAAATGTCATCAATAACTAGTCAGGTCCCATTCTTAAGACTAACATTTGGGCATGTGGAGATATTGCTAGCTAGTGGATCAACAGGTTCAATCTAGACCATTCCCCATTAACCTTGAGCAAATAAAATCATGGTTTATCAAAAGTCATGGGGTCGGTAGGTGATGGACACATGTCCCATTGCGAGTGTAGGGCTTGATCTCCATTACCATGCATGATGTCGTGAAGCTTAAAACTAACAGACATGATGGAACGTTGGGTTTTAATCTTAGTCATTCCCTACTCACCCTATGGGATTTAAATAATTCTTTATAAAAAGTCACGGGGTTAGAAAGCATGTGACATGTGGATTTTTCCTTTGCTTGAAGAAGAATGGTGGAGCCCACAAATGGATGAGTTGGCATCCAACTGGCTAAGGGTCATTAGCCTAGGGATTGACATATAATAGCGATGGAAATTCAAAATTTGTGGACTCGATCTGATTTGTCCAAAAGGCCATCTCACAATAAGATCTACGGTTATTATTAAAACCAAAATGTGGCCATGTGAGCCATTTTACTTTGCTCGAGTGAGCAGTAATGGCATAAACTTTACAGTTATTCAAAACCAATCCTAGGGCATATGAATGATTGCTTTCTTCACCACATGAGGATTGTAGATAGGTTTCAAGGCATTCTAGAGATCAATAGCTAAGATTTGAGATCAAGAGATAGGTTGTCAACTCACTTGTGTGAACTTACTTGGAATCTTAATGCATACACACTCTAATTAGTCTATCTAATGAGGATTTCTTGCTTCTTATTCTCACCATTTGTTGTCTTCGAGAGTTGAGAATCTGAGTATGAGTGTCTGGGGTTGTTCCTAGTAATTGCAAAGTTTGCGGTAGTTGTTCTTGGGTAAGTAGATGCTTGTATTGGCCTATTTCAATTATCTATAAGTCTTGAGGTGGTGAAGGTTTTGTAGTTTACAATGTTTGTTTAGATTGAAAGGATTTATATGTTGTTGGAAGTGTCTGTCTTGAGGTGGTGAAGTTACTTTGTTGAAAATGGATAAACTAGGTGTGTCTTTCAATCCAATTCGAAGGTTAAGGAGACTTAGTCTACTTGAATCTCAAGGTGACATTCCAAAAAATGAAAAAGAGATGTCTGAAGTTCCTATAACTCCAAAGAAGAGAACAAAAGATGGTAAGAAATCTACACAAAGTGTTGTCAAGCATGACTATCATCTGAGAAGCAAAATTGTTTCAGAGGAATTGTTCAAGGGGAAAGAGAAGAAATATGATAGGCCTAAGAGGAAGGCAACGAGAAAGAATAATTACCATCGAGCTCATTTTAGAAAACATCATTCTTGAATTGAAGTCTTAGATGATCCCTCAGATAGTGATATTGAGACTGATTTGGGCTACAGATGAGGTGGTGGTAGCTTCCCCAATTTCAATAAGGACACCAAGCGGACGTGCTTAATCTACTGCTAACAAAGCAGAGTAGCACCTCATTTTCTTTCAGAGTTGATGCTTGGTTTTTGGTCCTTCATACTGATTTGGTTCCTTTTGGCTAGTTTGCTATTTTTTGCCTTTAGTTTTGATGGTGGCTCTTCCTAGTTTGGTATGGGTTTGCAAGTTTTTGATGTTATGACAATGACACCTTTTGGAATATTGGTGGGTTTTCTTCAACTAATAGTTTTTGGAATTTTTCTTTTTTCTTTGCCCTACATTACAAATGATTACATGGAACTTTCTGAGGAATGTCTTAATTTAGCAAAAATTAGAAATGAAATGAAATACAATTGAATTGTAACTGTAATTTAGCCTAATGCTTGTTGCTGCCTTGTTCTATAAAATGGATTTCAAGGTTGATTACGAGAGTTCAATTTTTGAGTCTTATAATGGTTTGGGTGAAAAGCTAGGCTCAAGAAGAAGCATATTGGCTATGGTGGCAACAATATCAGATTAATCTCTCAAATAAGATTGAAATAATGTGCCAATTTCCATAAAACAGCACTAGAGAACTAATCATAATGAACCTAATACAAAGGGCACATTTAACTCTCATAGTAGTTGACTTACTTTGAGAAGAGTTTTTGGAGTTGTCATTTTTTTCTTAGTTTCTAACTTCCTTGTCCTTTTTAGTGTTCTTCTTCTCATTTTGAAGAGGGGTGGGTATAGAATGATGGGGGGCCAAAAAGTGACCACCCTATTTAAATTTCTTGAAAAAGATAAAAGGTGAGCACGTTATGGCTTGGAGTGACTGAGCCCCAAGCTCAGTCACTACAAGCCTAAAATATGCTTGTGTTATAATGTGAGCACCTTTTTCTTTATTTTAACAAAAAATAAGAAGAAAAATCTCTCATTTTAATCTTTTAAATGGCTGCAAATACCTCCTTTGTGGCTTGCAAACCCTTCATAACATGCTCATACTTTTGGAAGGTCAAAACCACTTGATTTTTTCACTGAATATTCATGAAATTTTTTCCATAAAGTCAGGGAGGTCAAAGGAGTAGTTAAATTATATTTTTTTATGTGAATATGATATTAAATGGGTAGATTTAATATATTTTTTTTATGTAAATTTATTTAATTTTCAATAAATGGTAATGCACCTCTAAATCCTCCATAAATTCATCCTCAAAGTCCTGGTTCACCTCATGTCAAAATACCTCTTGAAGAATAACTCTAAAAAACACCTCCAACAATTCATCATCATGCTCTAGGAACTCAAGAAAATTTAATGGGGAAAATTGAAAGTAACAAAAAATAAATAGAGTTAATTACAAGGTTGATATATCCTGAAAGCACAACCTCACATAGAACCATGCTTAATCACTTGAATTAATAATCACATGTACATTCAATTAGCAAGAAAATATGTACTTGGTTAGAGAAGAGACAAGAGTTTAAGAAAATTTATGCAGATAAATTATCATATAAATAATTTAAAAATGAAAAATTACAAAATTTTACTTTTGTGCACTATTAACGAACCCTAAAAAACCTCAAAATTTACATCCTTCAAGCAATAGGTTCCTTATTCATTGGTACAACCACCAAGAGATAACTTAGAACAATTTTTGATAAAGGTGGTGGATGGTTTTTGACCATCCTCCATGCAACAACAATGAGGTGCCATAGTAGTTTTTGAGAATCTCTATTGTGAGTTTGTCCTCAATAAAATCCTAAACTATTTTGACACATGCAAGACTTCCAAAGTAGAGGTGGGGTCTCCGCATAGGATAGAGTGGAGGAACATATTGATGCATAGTGGCCAACAAGATGAGCAATGACTAGACCAATATATGAGAATGTGACTATGCCTTCTATTGTGAAGAAGAGTGTTGAGGTGGATACATTGCAGCCAATTAGTTTCCTCACCCAAAGCCTCATTCAGTATACCATTCCTCTAGCACAAGGTGAATCAAGCAAGTCTTCGAGGAGCAAAGTTCCACCTCACTATTGTTAGGCTTGTGGGTCACTCTATGTTTATGATCTCATGGCTAGTCAAGATGCAGGTACCCAAGGTACATATATAACTAATGAGATGGTGATGAAAAATTCCCTCTTAATGAGAAATTCAGCCTTAATAGTCAGGGAAGTGTTAGTAAGTTCATTGAATGTAATTTATTAAATTTCATTATTTAAATGCAGATTTACTAAATTAGTTGAATGATTATAATGAAATTTCAAGATCATAGTGTTCACTATGTTTTCAACGGTCCTCCACCTCCCTATAATTGTCCCTTTAAGCATCATTTGGTATTGAAATACATGTGACTATCCTATTACATCTTGTCACTTTAGACTATCATATTCAGTATTATGTAACTATCATATTACATTTCTCTATTTATGTTATACCCTTTATTGTTCATTTGATGTCCTTTATTCATCATTTTTCCTTGTGATCATTACTTTGCCTATGTGAATATTACACTATCCACTATCATGAAGATATCTCACTCCATTTCTTAGCTATCTCTTCTTTGTGATTGACCCATAAATATGATTAGAATGTTGAGGTTTAATGAAAATAATGGAGTGTTTTTATAAGTGTGAACTTTTATCAAGACCTTAGGACCATATTCCCCTCATTGTGTACTATCACTAAATAATTTTTTTCTTAGTTGAAAATGCTCATTATTTCTTCTTTTCATGCATCTCACTATCATTCTTTACATTATTTCCATAAATATTATCCACACTTCAAAAATTATTCACACTTCACATCAACAAAGTTTTTCATGACTTATTTATGTAATCATGATATTGTCCCTAGGACTATCATCTTGTGACTATCCTTTACTTTGAAATTTCCCTCATGAAACATACAAACCCTTGACATTTAATTTCAATTCCCGTGAAGACTCTTACTAATATATTGATATTGTGTCCACATTCAAGAGGATAAGATACTCTATCCTTTGTTCTAAGTTCTCCTAACTATAACATTTCTCTATCATTTTTCCTTCTATTATTACAACCTCTTATCATTCATGAGACCCCTTACTATGCAAGATGCCCATATAACAACCTCTTCCTATGTCAACTTCTTCCTGTCAACTTAGAAACTTTCCAATATGGCTTTTGTACATTGCGCTTTATTTTGTTGGTTGTCTAGACAATATTTCTCTCTTCTATCGACCTTTTTCTCACCATGTTATTTATGAAGGGTTTTGATAGGGGCCTTGTCATCATATTGTCCTATCCTCTTTTTTCACTCTTTAAACCATTCATTTGGTCACTTCATGAACTTTTTTCTTTACTATTCTAGAAATTATTGTCCTTTAAATGATTCATGTCTATTATGTGCATGTCTTATGAAGAAAATTATCATGATTTTTCATTTTGTTCCTTACATGGCTCTTATTACTCATACTACTATGCACTGTTTCTCCTTTTTCCATTGCCATTATTCTATTCTATTTAAAAAAGGTCTTAGATATTAGTATCTTAAAAATTTCATTATGTGTTCCTAATTTTCCCAAGGACTATCAACACAAACATGTCACTTGTATAGAAATCACAAAAAGTTACCTTCTTGTTTCCTTTGGTTTTTCTATCACTATAAAATAATAAAGTTCCATTGGACTTAAATATAATATCTCCCTCAATTATCATAAAACAAGATCTTTGAAATAGAATTTGATTCATTAACATATCCCAAGGAACACAATAGTCCAATAACCACATATTAAACTATGAAGCAATATATAGTTCAATAAGAACTCAAAATTTCATTGTCTATATGTCATACATTATAAGCCATGACCTGCATCACTCTTTTAGTTTTTGTAATTGAATAATGTTGTTTTATTTTTATATGGTGCATGTAGAGAATCCTGCTGATATTGATAGGGAAATAGAGCATGGTTTCTCTACTACAATAGAGAGCTTGATGCCTTTGACAAGGGTATGTGGAAGATTAGTAAAATTCAAATTACATTCATTATTTTAACTATTTATTATTGAAAAAAAAAATGATTATTGATTTGTACTTTAATTTATATTTGGATAGTTTCTATAGGGCTTTGCAATGCCATAGAATGAGTGTGTTTCTATTGTGAACAAGGAGAGGGATTATTTTGTGGTAGTAAGTGATTAGTTTGTTAAATATTTCATTTTATATAATGTAATTTATATATATTAATGTCTATACATTTTAATGTAATAAGTATGATTACATGAATAATTAAATAGGAGGTCCAACCCTAAAATTAGAAGTAGACCACCATCATATGCATCTCCATCCCCCCAATGATCAAAGGCCACTAGTGATCTATTTTCTTCACCTGGAGGGGAATGGCTATTTATTAGGGTCCTTTGTTGTATGCCTACATGGCATTTTTGGACATATATTTTGTATTACATATACATGACATTGTATGCCCATGTATAAAATTCTTGTAATCCTATATGGCTATTTTGTATATATTTTATACTTATATCGACAAAAAATTATGCATTCCTATATGGCTATTTGGTTAATACATAACTTTTTTATTGATGGTGTCCATAATTACATTATAAATTATTATTAAAATAAATAATTAATTAATTGATGTAACTGTAAATAATCAAAATGTTATTCTAATGTTCTTACAAAAATATTCTTATATTATTTCCTTGCGATAAACAAAATGCTTCAAAGCATGCTAAGATGTTTATCTCTAAAGCATGTGATGAAAACACAAGGAAAAAGAGCTAATTAAGGATTGTATGTTTAGATTTTAAGTTTTTAATAATAATATGTTACCTCCATTATAGAATGACAAGCTTGAATGGATATTTGTAGATGGTTTACTTCAAATATTTAAAATCCAAGTGTATTGTGCTTCATAACTTATTTCACACTCATTTCACCTATATTTGTTGGTTAATTATTATCTTTCCCACCCTAGTATGTGTTTGTGGCCTTGGGTGACATATATTTTTTGCATATAGTTATGGAATCAAGTTTTATACAAGACAAAGTACAAGTAATTTACACTATGTTTCCAATAATTGTATTGAAGTATATTCAAGTACCCATCCTCTAGTTGGTCAACCATTACTTCAAATTTATAGATAAATTATTCATGCCCACACTTTCCTTCATCTAAAAAAATATATTCCTATATTAGCCAAACTGTTTATGACTACATTGAGTTCAATCAATAGATGAGACTAGTTCTTTGGTGTAGGTCATTCAGTCATAAGATTATGAAGACACCTACATTGACCAAAAATCATAAATTGGAATTATTCTACATAGCCACCCCAACTTGATCAAATTATCAATTTACCTCTAGGAGATGAAGAATATAAACAATGCCTCTCAATAACTTCTTACTAAATGCAACACTTTTTGGAACATCTGAAACATTGTTACCATAATGGAATTACTTGGAGATATGAAATAAAAAGAGGTTATTGCATAGGGGCACTACATGACCCTATACCTTCAAACAAAATGGTTGTAAGAGGCACGGTTTCTAAGTAATAGGTCATTAAAGTTTGATACCCTTTCGCACTTTGATCTCTTAAGAGAAATCATTGGTGCAATGTAGCCAAAAATGTTTTGGCATGTTGGGGTGTGAAACAGGACCTCATTTAGCATAAAACTACCCATCCAAACATGTTGGAACTGTTAGTTTGGTCACATGATGAATAGAACAAAAATTACACCACCTTGCAACTTTACACTACATGCATCTAATGCTCTTTCCATCAACTAAAAACTCATCATTGTGAACAAATGGATTGGAGATATGAAAAACCAAGAGAGGTTGTTGTAGGGTCACCCTATGTGACCTTGTACCTTTAGAAAAAATGGTTGTAAGTGTATAATTTCTGAGTAACAACTTGTGAAATTTTACTACCCTTTCACAGTTTGGTCTCTTAAGAGAAATCGTTAGTGCAATGTAGCCCAAAATGTTATAGCATGCTAGGGTGAAAAAAAAACCTTTCCTAGCATAAACCTACTCACCTAGATGTGTTGGAAGTGTCAGTTTGGTCGCATGATGAACCTAACAAAATATACACCACCTTACAACTTTACAGTGTATGCATTTGATGCTTTTTTCATCAACTGAAAACTTACCACCATAGGAAAATGGATTAGAGATATGAAAAGATGAGAGAGGTTATTATAGAGGGGACCAAGATGACTTTGTACCTTTAGATGATCTAGAATAGGTCCACACTAAGAAATCAGGACCAGTTCGGCCCCAAATGCTCTAATTGTGAAATACTTGAAATTTTGAGAGTGATAACTTTCTTTAAATAAATACTAATGATCTAAAATCTAGCTATGTGATAGATGTCGATGTTTACATGTTATATAATACTTTAAGAGCTCAGAAACAATAATGCAATGAAATGTGGAATGAAATACTGAAACATCTATTGAATACAATGCAATAAAAGAAATGTTTTTGGTTGATACAGGATTGCTTTACAACTAGGGATGCTCCTACATCATCCTATTATGACCCATTAAGCCATCCTATAAGGACCATGCTCAATCCATAATTTCTCCTAATTTAATTTAACTTAATGATATTTCACATCACATTAACAAAATTATTGGTTTTTTCAAAGGTAGAAAAATCACATCTCATTCTCAAGGGATGATCATAAAATTCATATCATGATCTCATACCACATTTTCTCTTTACAAAGTTAGGTCACATAAGAGGGCTACACCAACATAGTCTACATTATTCATAATACACACTGAGTATGTATAGTAACTTTTATTTCATCAATTGGTTTGAGGGAGATTTCACATATATATTTTATATGAAACCATTCTCCATCTAAAAACCACAATAAATTCCATTATCATGATAACCAAAAGCATAGTTTTATATAGTCATAGTTTTATCATCCACAATGAGAATTATGAAGATGACTTCAAGGGGTGTTAAATTTAGGAGAAAATCATTCCATTAGCATGGTTTATGGATCTTGAAAAGGTGACATGTGGATTAAGGGGATTTAAGAAAATAGAATTTAAGGGGAAACTTCATTATTCCTTTTTCACTTTTATATCATAGATAATTTTGATATTGAGGATTTCCTCAATCCCCCATCTTGGCCCCCTTCACCTCAACACCTGTCATCTCCACCTCCACCTCCACCTCTACCCCCTAGATCCAATGAGGCTCACTTGCAAGCTTGCATCAATGATAATATTACCCATTCAAGACAAAATCAATGCAATTGAAAATGAAGCATTGGTTGATCCTGCCTAAGTCATTTTATGCAAAATGTTGTAGATGTTTTTAGGTCCATTGAAGTGAACTTAGACAGTCATCAAAAATGGAGAGAGGAGAGGAGACAATTTTATTCTAATGGTCTCTTCTATAGGCAGATCCTTGACCTTAAAATGACAAAAACCCATCTTGCTCCATATTTTGTCAACCCCGTCAGCAACCAACCAATTCCAACAACAAAAAATATCAATGAGTTGGTGTAGATATCCATAGATGGCTACTAGTTTTTAGGATTGATGGTGGATGGTATTTGATCATCCACCACATGCTAATTGTGAGGTCCCTCTCTATTTTTTGAGAAAATTATATACAAATTTTGTGTTGGGCCAAAAACTCAATTATTTTGATTTCAAATCATTTTAGGGTGTTGGTGGCAACATGCCACAATAGAGGTTAGGGGTACAGGTTTATCAAAGAATACCCACACCTAATCAACCTCTTTTTGATCTTCCTTTTTTTTTCCATTCCTGCACCCATACAACATCATGTGGTGGTATCTGCACTAGGAGCTCTGAGTGCACCCGCAACTAACCTCAACAAACAAACTTTTGAGATGGTGGCTAGGATTAGAGGGTGAAAGCATGGAGGAGCATCAAATGGAGTTGTTCTTAGTACCACTCCACCTACTTTGACACCTCATGTATGTATGAGTTCTTGTCAATTATGTTATGCACATAATTATAACATTATAGATCATCTGACACGGGTATAAATATGCGTGTACATGTTGAATTTATAACCCTTTTTTTAAGCACGTGATTCTAATGGACATATATATCAAAAAAATATAATATTTTAACAATAAATTTTTTTGGTGTAGATGATGACCACAGGGACATATTTTCATTGATATTGTCTTTCATAGACACTAGTGTAAGTTGGAAACCCATATGGGCTATTTTTATTTTTTTCAAATATATTAAATAATTTTAACTTGATTAAATAATTTGCAATTCAATCATTAACGTGTGTTGAATATTTAAGTTGGTTTAGGGAAGTCATTTCACTTCCAAGTCAGATCCACCAGAGGGATTATCAAGCACTCCTCCATTTTTTAGTGTCTCCTAGATTTCAATCGATAAAGCATGCATAAATACTCCTGAATTCATTGGTGGGTGGCTGTTGCATTCTTGGCTAAATAAGGAACATTAAATGATATATAAGCTTTTACAATCCATTCAAACTTAGTTGATGAAGGCACACAGATGTTTCAGTTTCCCTCTCACTCTACTCAGCACTTGGATTTTAGGCATATTTTTAATGGAGTTCTTGAATTTTTTGATAATTTTTTTTATATTCATTTGCTTATCAATAAAAATTTTCATGATAGAATTCATAAGAGTCCTCTCTTCTCTTTCAGATTGCTAAAGTAGTTGCTATTGAAAGTTAGGGAACTATTGGGATCCACTTCTACTATGGCGGTATAACTGTTGGGATCCACTTCTACTGTGGCGGTATTGTCTACAAGGCTAACACATAAATACTCTTTAAGAATTGAGCATAGGTGGCATCAAGGGAAGGGTTTGTGTCTCCTTTGACTGTAAAATTGTAAAATTATGTAGTTTGATGGATTCCAATTGTATGTGCACATATTCACCAGAAAATATTGAGTGATGGATTCCAATTGTATGTGCACCTATTCACCATAACAACAGTTGTAATGAATAATTTTAATTTTATGATTAATTAAAAAAATATTAAGATATAAAATTTTCATAATTTGTAATATAATTTTGATTGTGTTTTTTAATTTGATTATGTAATTTTTTTCTTCATGATTCATTGTTCTAAATAATTTAGCTAACTAGCATATATATTATTTATTAATAATATATATAAAATATCCCAACAGATATCCTCCTAATGTATCTTAACCCTAGTTCTAATTGATGTCTAACCCTAATTGAACGGTAATGTATCTTGACCCTAATTATACCCTAACTATAACCCTAATTAAATAGTTATTGAATCCTAGCTCTAATTAAACCCTAACACTAACCTTTATCCTAATTCGACCCTTATCCTAACCTTAACCCTTATTGTAATTGAATGCTAACTCTAACCCTACTTTTACCCTAACAATAACCCTAGGTTAACCATATAATTAAACCTAATTGAACCCTAATCCTAAATTAATATTAAACCTAATTAAATTGTAACCCTATTGAACCCTAGCCCTAAATGTAACACCAACCCTATCCTTAACCATAATTGTATCCTTAATTAGAATTAATTTTAATTTAAAATTATGTTAATTTTAGCACTTCATATAGATTCACACGGTTAGGTTAGGGTTAGAGTTAGAATTAAAATTTGTGTTGGTGTTGAAATTAGGATTAGTGTTGCATTCATAATTAATATTAGTGTTAAATTTATATTAAAATTATTGAAATTGTTTTTGAAAAGGAAAAAATAGGTTTTATAGGGACCTAAAACCACAAAGTTAAAACAACAAAAGATAGAGTAAAACAAGTCCAAACAAATAGACAGCTGTCCAAAAAAGGAAATGACAACACAAAGAGACAACAGGGTCACAAAAAAGGACCACAAAAAAGCCAGAAACAAACACCGCCGCACTACTCCAAGGTGTTCATCAACTCCTCGGCTTCCTTTTCAACATCCTTCATGTCCTGTAACCCCTGCTTGAGGATTTGAATCGTATGTGAGGAAGTCAGGGTCTTCCTCTTCATAGTAGCCTGGGTGCGAGTCGAAATCCCTTCAACAGTAGATCTACTGCAACCTCTATCTGCATCCAAATCCACAACCAGTGAGCCCTTTTGATTTTTTTGAGCTTTTCCACCATAGCATTGATGATAATGGCATTATGCCTAGCAATTTTGTGATTATTCGCCACAATGGCCCTAATATTTTGGCCTATCTTTGACATATTGCACTCGAGCCTAGTCAAACTTTCCTCCTGCGAATGCTGTCTTTTCCTTGGTAAGAGGGTTTCCTGTCCTTCATTCTCATTACAACTCCAGCTAATCTTGTGCTCCAAATCCATGACTCTATTGCTGAGATCTCTATTACGGCCTTTTAAATCACAGACTTCCTTCTGGGTCCACTTGAAAACAGTGAAAAGGCCATCCATACTTTTTTTTGCCACACTCACAATGTCCTCAGGCTTGAGCTTATTCATGGCATAATTAATTTCATTCTGATTAGGGGAATCATTAGGGGCATTCCCAAATCTTCCAAATGCAGGGAGACTAGGGGCTGACTCTTTATTGACCATAGGTTTATCAGAAAGAATTTCCATAGAATTCCCAAAGTACGAGACTAATTTCATAATGGAGGTACCTTTAAAGCTAGAGACCAAACCCGTGGTAGGGTAGCCAGGAGACGGCTGGGGATTAAGATAGGGCAGTGAGGCAAAACTTTTGCTAGGGAAATCATGCAAAGGCTGCAGATTAGGACATGAAGGCAGAGCATAATCCATAAGGGCATTCCGACAAGACATGGAATGGGGAGAAATGGTATTAGGACCAATAGGGGCACAAGTAGGAGGGGCCATGGCGTCGTTCTCCCTGCTACTTTTAGTATCCTCATCATCCAATTCCCCAATATCAACAATTTTAGGCAAAGTAGGTAAATTTTGATAATGCTCAAAGATGAGCTTGACAAGACCAGGGTGAATAATAGAAGTCCTCCTAAGGTTTTTTTCAACTTCATCAAGGCAATTCTTCAGAGAAGAGAATAAGTAAAAAGGAAAAGAGATACGAACCTTTTGACGAAAATGGTTCAAAATGGCAAAGTGATAACCATACGCCCTGGTGAAGCACCTGTAAACCATGATATACTCCATAATTACTCTTAAAACTTTCCTCCAGATTGATTTAATGGACTCCACATCGAAGTAGCTATTGGAAACCTTAACCAACTTAGCCTTCTCCTTGTCTTTTTTAGGAAATCTTATGACCGCTTCATCAGAGAACTGACAGTCCTGATAAAATTTCACACCCTCAGTCGAAAGACCAATAATCTCATTGATTATTTTCTCATTTAGCTTAACATTCCTACCAAACAACACAATCTCACCATTTTTCCAATTTTTGGCAAAATAGTCCAACATCCTCTTGTCAGTACCATGGAGCTTTTCCAAAAATAGGACTAAACCTCCCTTTTCAATTCTTTCTTAGGCTTTAGCATTCTTTCTATGCTCTTGAAAGCTGCTCGACTCCACACATTTTCTCTCTCCCCCCATCTTCAAAGCTCTGTTATACCACACCCTACACTTGCTTTGGGTCCCGTTTAAGCATATTTTATCAAACACCCAGAAAGCATGCCGAAGACTCTTTTGAAAAAGAAAATGACATCGGTCCCATCAAATCTAATGAAATCGATGTTCCTAATCTTTATCCACTTCATCATGACAAAGTAATCCCTTAACCCCTTCATTGGTTAAGTAATTAGCCACCTTATTGGCTTCTCTGTGGGCGTGGGATACTTTCACTTTATCGAATTTAATTAATAAGATTATTGTATCTTCAATCCACTTTTTAATGGTCCACGAGGGAGGGGTAAGCCCAAGAATGCAGAAAAAATAGGATTTATAGGAACCTGAAACCACAATGTTAAAACATACAAAGATAGAGCAAAAAAAATCCAATAAAAACAGACAGCTGTCC
Organism: Sequoia sempervirens; assembly: GCA_007258455.2. Classification (NCBI taxonomy): domain Eukaryota; kingdom Viridiplantae; phylum Streptophyta; class Pinopsida; order Cupressales; family Cupressaceae; genus Sequoia; species Sequoia sempervirens. Next base: position 18,031 of record VDFB02035518.1, on the reverse strand, counting down.
CAAAAAGGAAACAACGACAAAGAAGAGACAACAGGGTCCAAAAAAGGACTGCCAAAAAGCCAGAGACGACCACCACAACACTACTCCAAGATGTTCATCAGCTCCTCGGCTTCCTTTTCAACTTCACTCATATCCTGTAATCCCTGCTTGAGGATTTGAACCATATGTGGAGAAGCAGAGGCCTTCCTCTGTCCACATCCAAGTCCATGACCAGCAAGCCCTTTTGATTCTTTTCCAACTTTTCCACCATAGCATTAATGATAATGGGGTTGTGCCTGACAATTTTATTGATATTGTTAGAATTAGTGTTCAATAAAAATTAATAATGTTTTATGTAACTTACTATATAATTCAATAGTTATTGCCATATATTTTATTGATGCACAGTATGGGGAAGTACAAAGAGTCATATGTAAAATAATGTAGCTTTAAATAATCTTGGTTAAGAAGAATTCAATAATTGTTGTCATATATTCTATTGAAGTGGAAATACAAGAAATCATATGTGAAATATTATAACTTTAAATAATCTTGATTAGTAAGAATTCAATAATAATTCTCATATATTCTATTGAAGCAAAGTATGGAGAAGTACAAAGAATCAAACCTGAAATAATATAGCTTTAAACAATCTTTGGATGTATAGATAACCATTGTGAGAAACCAATGACAATTAGAATATATCAAAGATAGTGAAAAGTCCTATTACCTACGGAGATCCAAACCTAACGTGGTTCATTGACACTCATCAATAAGAGGTGTAGAATAATGAAACATAATGTGATTTTTTCTTTTTTGATCTACATGACATTTCTGTACTTCACCTTGATGACAATCTCAATTTAACCAAACTACCAATTAGCCTCAATTGTGGCTGCACCACTTTACTCCCTGTTCAATCTATTCTCAGGATTCTTCATTCCCAAACCGGTATGCAATCCTCTTCATCAAGTTTTCTTATTAAATAAATTACTATCAATATCTACAAAACAAAAGTAGCCGACAGAGAAAAACAGTACGTAGAATGTAACTGTGTTTCATTTACATTTACTTCTAATGGGTATTATATTTGGTGCAAAACATTTGAAATTGGTGGATCTGGTATTACTGGATACGCCCTGTTTCATGGACTATCTATGGTCTAATTTCCGCATGGTATCATGGAGATGTCACATATCAATTGGAAGTGATTGGTGAAGGGTTCAAACCAGTAAACCAATAGAACAATAACTCTGAAGTATTGAGATTTAAGAATCTGAGAAAGAAAATGTCAATATCTGGTCATACATCATGTAACTAAGCAGACATGCAATTCTCCATCTCCTTGATATGTAAGCATGAGAATCACTTTTCTTATATGGTAAAAAGCACAATACTGTGGACAAAAAAGAAACCGTTAAAGGACAGACTACTTCCAATCTTTTCTTTATCTCATCAATTATGTCATATCCCTTCAGAGAACTAATATCGGGGATCGATTTGTCCTCAAATGAAAAGCTTCCATCGAACGAATCGAACGACACAGATACATCACATCCGTGTGTATTATAATGGCTAAAATTAATTTACAGGAAAATCTGAAGGTCTAGCCAGGTTGATCTAAGAAAAGGAGTTCAATTCTGTTACTATTGCCTCAGAAAAAAGTCATGGAAGGCTAATTAGGGTTCGACGATATCAGCAGTGCAAACTTTAAAACGCCAACGAACGAATTTCCAGCGTCATTCTCCACGCAGGTGCTGATACAAACCAGAGAAATCCATGAGCCAAATATAAGTAGACATATCATGAGACCTACTTTCTTTTGTATTATTTGAAATCATCTGCAAAGTCACATGCCATTTTGGGCTATTGGGTATCTAGGGCGTTACTATTACAATCGTAAACCTGGCGGATAGCCTGTACCTCTGAAAATGAGCATAGCATAGACAATACAACCACTCTAGGAAAGGTAGAGAATATAGGGCTCTATATCGTCAGATCTGATACCCAACTTCCTTGTGGATCTGGCTAGTGACTACCTTAAGTCCAAGAGCTTTCTTCAGGCCACGGATCTTTGTTCCCTACACATCCAGGTTGTAAATCCCTGCAACATCATGAAAGGTCGTTATCTGTGACATTTTTTAAATATATACAAATATGCACACTATACAAGATTCATTGAGGGGGTTTGCCCAAAGGAAATGGCTATTTGCCTATGTTTTTGTCTCAGATATAGGTACCAGATTGGTAATAGTCGAACCTTGCAAGAGAAATTTTTACTTAATTTTTATCACATTTCAAAAAGTGACAAGGAAATGAGGTATTATTAGAAAAAACAGAGAAAGAAAAATATACCAAACAACAATAAAAAGAAGGAATTTCTCAAGGTAATGCAGTCCCTAAAAGATAGGGCAGCAATAGCTCATCAAACTCTTCATTCAGAGCAAGCAGAATAAAGAAACCAATCAGGGTACTATGCCTTCTACTAATTGTGCACAAGAGGCGTCTTCATCTGCAGAAATAAACTGAAATATTCCAATGAAATTAGATGCAAGTACAAGACTACTCGAGGCCATGTTCTTGTAGAACGAAGCCTTGAAGCAAACAAAGACATGGGAAATCAACAAGACTACTCAGGACTCTCATGTGCGGCGCCATGTGTGGCGACATGAGTTCTAGCTACATTGATTATGTAAACCCTCAGAGTATCACGCTTCATCAAGCCTCCTACAATACTCTTTACATGATTAATAAAATCTACAGATAATGTCTGACGATTCGCCTCAAGATGCGCGGCGGTCACCTCCTGCAACCTTTTATTAAACTTAGTGGGCAACCGGTTCCTGACAGCATTTTCCCGTGGACGGGTTTCTGCAACAACATTTACTAAATCCTTAAGTGCTCTCTCCAACCTGGCTTCAGGAGCAGAAGACTCGGCCATATTAGATACATATACTTCTCTCATTTCTATTTCTTGCTGAGCTGATGTCCCAACACAAATTGCATCACCTGCAGATGAATCGGGTTCAGATTCTTTGGCAGGCTTATCCTCTCTCTCCTTTGATGTAGAATTCGTTGTGATCGGCTTCATCTAACTCTGAATCATTCTGTTGTTGGGACTTATTTCTCAAGTCCGTCCATGAAACTACTGTAGTACGCTCAGGATCCAATGGTACTTCCATCCCTTCAACTTCCTTCTCAGGTTTATCTTCCATCTCTCCAACTTCTTAATCTAAGTAGTTTTTTTCGAGAAACAATACAGAATGATAGCACTATCTGGAACGCCAGATCTGAGGCGGCTGCTTCTCCATTTTTCCGGCCAACTCGCTCACTTGTTTATAAGAATGTTGGTGTGCAGTGATATTCGTGCCTCTTCCACGTATCCAGAAAACAACTGACCACATTGGAACAGATTTTTACGAGGGCCGCCCCTCTTCACGAGGCTTGCTTCTATACTCAGTTTTAATTGTAAGTTGTAGCTCGGCATCGTTGAGTTTATCTAATGCATGGTGGCGCCCATTGTAGAGGAGGAGCAGATTTTTAGAAGGGCCGGCCCTCTTCACGAGGCTTGCTTCTTTACTGGGTTCTAATTGTAAGTTCTAGAGGCACCCTCTATCTAATGCATGTAAATACTTTTATAAAATAATTAATAAAATAACCAAACATATTAATTATTATTATTAATGTAATTAATTATAATTTAAATGTGTCAATTAAAAGTTATTATATATTATTAAAAAATTAAATATACTTTTAAAGTATTCAATTGTTTTTTAAAATAATATTTACAAATAAATAAATATTTTTCTTTTTTCTTTTTTCTCAAATTTATAATTTTTATCTATTCTTTATATTGATACTAAAGCTTACTTGGATCAATTCATTTAGCTTTTGAATTATGACTATTACTTATTGTTTCTCACATGTATTTTGGATGTGTATATGAAACCATAATTTATCTATTGTTTATATTCATACTAAAGTTTATTTGGATGAATTTGTTTAGCTTTTGAACTATAACTATGACTTCTTATTTTTCATGTGTGTTTTGGTTGATTAGATTTACCTCTGAGTTCTCAAATTTGTTTACCTTTTGAACTATAACTGTCACTTCTTATATTTCAAGTGTGTTTTAGATGTGATGTTTATTAGATTTACCTACAAGTTATCAAAGCCACAAATTATCTATTCTTTATATTGACACTAAAGTTTTTCTCCATAAATTCGTTTAGATGTTGAAATATAACTATCACTTATTATTCTCCACATGTGTTTTGGATCCTAAGTTTATTAGATATACCTTGAATTCTCAAAGCCACAATTTATATTTATTAGATGCACATTCACACATTCTACAACATATAATTGAGATATTATTATTAGAGTTCATTTATATTCTATATAATATTAGAGTTCATTTATATTCATATAGGTCTTCATTATTCTTGTTATTTATAATGTTTAAAAATAATAATTAAAAGTTGTCCTAGGCCTGCCAACACCATTTTTCTTAATCAATCATCTTTCTTTCTTAATAATTAAATAATTTTAATTATTTAATTAATTCATTTTGATTAATTAAATAAATTTTAGTTATTTATTTATTTAATTACTATCACTAATGTGCTCTTTCTTCTATAGTTAAATAAATTTTATTCATTTAATTATTATCATCCTTCTCCTATAATTAAATAAGTGTTTCAATTATTTAATTATTCATTAGCCTTTCTACCATAAATTGAACAAATTTTATCTGACTTACTAATTTGTCCTTTTCTCCCTTGTCTTCTATAATTAAATAATGTTTCATTATTTAACTATTCCCTTTCCCTCCCAAATTAAATAATTTTCTCATTTTTTGTGCCAACCTCTTTATATGTGTCAGTCCTATCTCTTCATATCTCATTCAACTTTCACCCTTATTGAATAATTTTTATAATTCAATCTCATTCATTCATTCTTATATTTTCCTTAATTTATCCCTAACCCTATTTCATACTGCAACTTTCATTCTTGGCCATTGATTGTCATATCTTATTGGGTTTTAATCTTAGCCGTTCATTTTGATTTGGTTTTATATAAAAATATCTATCATTTTCATTTCAACCTATCTAGTTGATGCTACCTAGACTATTGCTATCAAGGGAGACAAGTCCAATCTTCAACATTATTTAATTATAGAAGACATGTGAAAGTTGACCTTTCAATTAAATAATGATTTAATTCAATAATGGGAGAAAAGGATAAATAATTAAATAATTGAAATAATTATTTAATTATACTAGAAGGATGATAATTATTAAATAAATAAAATTTATTAAATTATAGAGGAAAGGAGACACTAGTGAGGTAAATAAATAAATTAATTAATTTAATTAATGAAAAATGAATTAATTAAATAATTAAAATTATTTAATTATGCAATATAGGGAATGTGGGCGTTGGGGTGTGATGGGTAGTTTGAGGAGTTTGTTTGGGGAGGAAGAGGGGTGTGAGGGAGGGGTCCATGAGTAGATGAGATGGATTCCATGGTGTCATCGTCGAATGGTTCGAGGAATCAGCCTTGGGAATGATGGGCAGGGTGGGGTCGGCAGAGTGGGAGATGGGCGTCGGGGTGGGAGTCAGCCCTTGGGGTGCTGGCTGGTTTCCTTCAAAACATGGGAAGATGTGTCAAGAGTGAGTCAAAGCCTCTAAAGAAACATGTCTGTTGACTCTCTGAGAGTCAGTGGGATGAATGTATTTAAAGGCCTAAAAGGCCAATGTGAATACTAGAATTTCTTTGAATAGCCTTTTTGTTTTAGATTCACAGTTTTGTCTTGAAGGTTGTGGAATTTACTTTTCAAGGGTGTAAAATCAAAGTTTGAGGAGTTTTTTGGTGAAAGACATCATGGTTACATTTTGTAGTGTAAAAAAATGTATCCCTTTACATTTTCACACTTATTTTTGGAATAATTAATGTTAAATTTTGCCTAATGTTGCCTTGATCTAGTGTTGTAATATTTGTTACATATTCACATTAGGTTTAGGCCCTTGCAAGCTAAATGGGAACTACAATTACATCTTATATAGGGTGTTGTAAAGTATATCTTTACACTTTCACATTAATCTAGGGCTTAACTAATTAATCAATTTTATTTATGCCTTTATTGGCCCTATTTTGCATCCACAAGCCTTATTAAATACATCCCAACACATATCAAATAACCAATCATAATTCAATGTTTTGGGTTATGTGTTCTAGATATGGTGATCTAGGACTAATATGCCAGCTTGGGTATATAAGTCCCACCTAGGACTTGGGACCTAATTTTAAATTGCACATTAAATAATACACTCATAGAAATATTTGTCTAGTGTTTTAGCTACTAGGAATCATATGCCACAACTGGCATATGATTCCCACTTAGCTTAGACCTATTTTAAATTCAAATTCTTGGTGGGATTTTATTCTCTTAGATCTGATGTCAACTTGGAATATTGTAATTTGAAGAAATTTGGCATAAATAAGTATAAATAAAAGCTTTTTTCACTTAGTTTCACTTAGAAAGTTTACAAAGTCAACTAAGCAATCAAGATTCAAGCATTTGAAGACTTCACAAGAGCATTTTAGAGTATTCAAGAGCAGATTTGTGGAAGATTATTGCAATAATTCAAGATCCATTATCATGCCAAAGGCTTGATGCATCATGCATGCACTTTGGAGTGAATGTTGTGATGTACTGTTCAAGATCAATTCAAGTATGCAAAAGCATTATCTTTCATTCAAGGTATCATTGTTCAAGTTTCATGTTTCATGTTTCATGTTCATGTTTCATTGTCTTATCAATTAGGTTTAATCACCTAAATGGGGTTTGACTAAGGAAAACCCCCATTCCCTGATAATCAACAAGTTTTTCTCTCCCTACATGTGTGATTGTAGATCTAGGTGTTTTGGAGCTTGAATATCCTTTGAATATTGAGTTACAAGTTTGAGGAAAGTTGTTAGGTTATCACAAGGTTTGTATCTTCATGAAAAGTGACCTATAGGCCCAAATTCAGTGTTTCAGACCTTGAGATTTGGTAGAAGAGCAACTACAACAAATCACTAGAGGATATCAAAGTTTCAAAAAAACCTTAATAATAGGATTGAAACACTACCTTGGGTGTATTAGTCCTAGTACAACACTTTTCCTACACTTTAGTGGATTCAAATCAGTCACTGTGAGATTTTAGTTTCTACCCAGAAACCCTAGTCTAGGATTAAATCACCTAGACTAGTGTATGATTTCCAGAGAGCTTCAAAATTAAAATTCTCAAACTTTTGAAGCTTTTCTTGACCTCATCTCTCTTATAGTTCCCCTCTATTTATTCTCAATTTGTTTTCCTAATTTTCAGTTTCATTTCTCGGGTCTCTTAGTTAGGTTTTGCATAATACTTTCATTTCTTGTCTTTCTAAGCCCTTGCTTGGTGGTGTACCCCCTTTTAGTATTTAATCACACCCCTAGGACACCTTATTGAGATCTCTTTCCCTCATTTTCATCCCTAGATTGAGATCTCTAAGGTTTCCTTGAATGAAACTTAAAGGAAATTGGTGGAGGAACCCTAATCCCCCTTTAGCTCTATCTCCCAAAATATAGAGCGACCATTTTCTTCATTTCATTTTGGTGAAGCAAACTTTTAGAACATCTCTTTTCTAATTTGAAGTGAAGCATAGTCCTATATCTAGCTCCCGTTAACTTTGCATTAGGTCTTGCATTAGTTAGTTTGCATCTAGGGTTTCTATATCTTGTATTAGTGAAAGTGCATATAGGTTGCTTTTTTTCATCTTGCATCATTGAATTTCACTTAAAATCTATAAGTTCATATTATCTAGACATCATTCAAAATAGAAAACCTAACACTCACTTATAATTTTCTAAATTTGGTGCAAAAACCCTAATTAGGGACTCATACACTCCTCTAGGGGATTTAGTCCTAGTACAAGTTGTTTTCCCACTTTTTGGGAATTATGTGTTGTGTATTTTTTAGTGTTTGAACCCTTCAAAAACCATAACTAGGACTCATATGCCTCTTTGGCTGAATTAATCCTAGATCATACCTAAAACTTCCTTTTATAGTATTAGAAACATCATTTGTGTGTTTATGTTTGCTATAGTTAGCTATCTACATTAGTTTGTTGATTTTTTGTTTCATTGATTTCATTAAAAATAGCTTAATTTGCTTCATTTAGTGTACTGTCAAATCTTAAAATGGTACTTACAAAATTTCATTTTTAGATTGTTTCATAGTGTAATAAAAAAATTGCCATGTTTAGAGTCTAAAAAATTGTATTTACACATTTCATTCTAGGGAATTACGTTGCATTTTATGTCTCTTTCCATTTTGATTTTGTATAGAATAATTTTCACAAATGTTATTTTCTATCTTTCCCAAGTTTTCAAAGAAAAAAATAGTCAATAAGCATGTTAGTCATTCTTTCAATACATTTCCTACCTATTAGAGTCTCTTAGTGCAAGAAAGTGAAAACAATGACACTTGCCTTAAATCTGCACCCCCTCTTATCTCTCCTATTTGTGGGAATGATGTGATAGAAGAAGATGAAAGCATTGAAAATCATGATAATCATAATTTTGCTTCTCCTAATACCTCTCCTACATGTGACGAAGGTATTTCTATGTTAGAAGATGTGCTCATTGAGAATCATGACATTGTTGAAAGCTTCTCTCCTACATTGGAATATTAACTAACAAGAATCAATCATCAAAACTATATCCAAAAAGATGTGAAATGACAAAAAACATGAGCATATGTCAATAGAGAGTAAAATATAAGATAAAAGCCACCTGGGCATAGTCTAATACATTTCTTCCTTATATTACTTTGATTTGAATAAAAATACAAAATATGTTAAGGTCGAATAACTAGTTCATACATTTATCTTTAAAATTTATTACAACCAATATAGGATAACAAAACTTCTAGAAAAATCTTCTACCATTGGAGAGGATCAAAAATTCCCTTTTATAGGACAAGGGAAGTGAATAAGAATAGAGCACTCTCCACATCTTTACATTAAAAACCCCAACAAGTTGAAATAAAAATATTTCCCTAAGATACTGACAAAATCATATTTTCCCTAAAAATCTCAAGTAATAAAATTTGATTTGCTATATTCATGATAATTGTGCATCAACCTATTGAGTTGGAAACCTAGGACCTATGAAAAATGTTCCCTAGCAAAGGAAGAATGCAACGTCATGAAAAAATATGATTAGAAAAATATGGTATGGTCATCTACGAGCATTGGCAAGTGGTATAGAGTGGACATTGGCATTTGCGAGGCTTGGAAAATGCCAAATACATCTACACTTGGTACCATTATTTGAATATGTCATTCCCAACACCATAAGATCCTACATGAAAAAATTTAGGCTATGTGGTACAATGGCAATTTTTCCTTCAAAAATTCCTCAAGCTACTTAGTGAAAACCCCACGATGTGATCACATGTCTCACCCCATGCCCAAAAGTGATACAATATTAAAATTTGTGCAACCACTATGTGGCACGTTTGTGAACTTTAGGTGAAAAATAAACTCCATGACCTTTAGTAAATTGCACTGGCATGACACATGGTGGGATTTGACAATGGAGAACTTGAAGATGGAAAAAATTATGGGGCCAAAAAGCTGAAGAAAGCATATATAAAAACACATAGAGCAAAGGAAAGCTCTACAGTCTTTGGAAACTCATAGGGGGCATGCACTTGTGAAGGCATAAACCTGAAAAATTAACTAACATAAAAGAGGGAAAAAGAGACATGTGATCCTCAGAGCCTAAGGAACATAAAATTAAAATACCCAAAATTTGTATTAGAACATAGAACCAACACATATAACATTTCGAAAGCATAGTCTAAGTTGAGTATCTCTTTAAAAGAGACCCACCCAATCTTTCTTGTGCAACTCCAATGTGAAAGTAAAGTCAAGCCAGTGGAAGGAGTATTACTTCAATCTCTTCCATTCCAGGAAATGGGATCAAGGCTTGGAGGGTTAATTGATCCTATTGTTTTCCTTCTAATGCCTCCTTGAACTACTCAGTTAATATTGCTTCATCAAGCAGGAATAGAGAAGGCAGTCCCATATGAACCAAACCTTTGAAAGCTTCCCTCATCCTATTTACCTTTTTTGTCAATGCAATCTATTAATGTATACCCCTTTGGGTAGCCTCACTATAAATTATAAATTCATTTACTTTCTTCACGTTTGCTCTTCTATCTCATATTCTAGTGCTTGTTAGAGTCTCTTCAATAGCTTTATAGATCTTGATAATTAAGTTATTTGTTTCCATTGACTGAGGAGCGACTAAATGTAAGATATAATAAACTACAAGACCAATCCTTGCACTAAGATCATGTTCATATGCCATGAACCTTAGAGAAGGTCTTAGGGATGCCATTGTGACCTTGATCTTTTCCTAATAGAAGAAATATAATTTTGTAGCACAAGGAGAAATTCGGACCTTCATGCCATAGCCTGCTCTTATTAAGCCTAAGACTCATTTTCCCTTATATCCTCCTTCAATTGATTAATTGCTTCCAAAGTTCCAAAAAATTTTTTGGTACAACCATTCTACTTTTTCACTCTTGGCTTGCATAATAGACTCAATTTTTTTCTTCACCCATTTCCCTATATCAATTTCTACCTAGGAACTTTAGAGTTCTTCCTAGAATCAACTTTCTTAATGTTTAAGATCTTTTTGGCCTTGCTCTTGAAGACTTGAAATAATAGATAAATCTTGTTTCAAATTTTGTAGCTATTCCATTCTTTTTTGAGTCTTTTCTCTATTGACTCTTTGGAGCTCTTTTCATCTAGAACTTGGAATTGAGCATTGGCCAATTCCTTTTTAATCTCATTCTTCTCTTTCTTCAAACTTTCATACAACTAGTTTTCTTGGTCTAAATCTTTAGACCATTTGCCTTGCATTTCTTATAGCTCCTTTTGTAAATCTTCACAGTTGAAATTTTGTCACTCTATTATGTAAAAGAACTCCTTTTTTCTTCATTTTAGCTCTTTTGTTGCTTCTTTCATTCTATTTTATAAACTATATCCTTTCTTCCACTCATCCTGAATCTTGAGTGACATATTTTTTATTTTAGCTTGAACACAAGGGATTAGGGGTTCCACCTTTTCGAAGAAGGAACTAAGGATCCTATTTCACCTTTGTTCATTCATGGAAGCCCTAGAGACCTCAATCTATGGATTGCATTAAGAGAAAGAGATTTTTTGTAAGGTATCCTTGTGTGTGATGACGAAAAAAGGGGCTGCTCACCACCAAGGTAATGCTTAGAAAGGAGGTGATGAAATGTATCATGAAAATATGACTAAATGACCTAGGCAATGAAATTCAAAATCAAAATCAAAGAGAGGGAAAATGTTCTTTTGTTAGTGGATAGGGGTTTGTCATGCTTAAGCCTTTTTTTAGTAATCAAACCTTGAAATGAATAGAAATAGAAAGGAATGATGAATCAACAAATATTTAATGTTGCAACTCAACAAACCCTTGGAATAAAGGCTACAATATTTTTTGAAATGGCTCCAATGGATGTGGATCTTGACTCTTGGTTGTTGATATGAGATAGTTTGTTTGAATTTTTTCTTGAATCATGTAAACCTACATTAGAAATGTTAGCTCAAAAACACACATAATGCATGAGGACTTTGACATGATGCTTAAATCTTGAATGATGCTCCAAAATTCCTAATAATCAACTCTTGAATGCTCTTGTAAACTCTTGTAAAATCTCTTCATCATAAAATTTATATAAGGATGATTGCATAAGACTTCTATGTCTCTTTTAAACTTGCTAGGTGAAAAATGAGTGAAATAACCTTGCATTTACACTTGTTTATGCCAAATTTCCCAAAATTACAACCCTATAAGCTAATATCAAAGCTAGGAGAATAAAATCCTACTAAGAATTTCAATTCAAAATAGGTCCAAGCTAAGTGAAAATCATATGCCCAAGGTGGCATATGAGTCTCTGTAGCCTAGGCTTGGGACACAAATTTCAACAAATTTTTAGTTTAATGTGAAATTCAGGATTAAGCCTCAAAACTTAGGTGGAACCCATATACCCAAGGAGGTGTATGATTCCCAAATCAATAAATCTAGGATTCATATCCCAAAAATACATGAATTATGATTGGTTATTGATAATTTTTGGGATTATCCTAGTAAAAATAAATTAAATAAGGCTTGCGGATGCAAAATAAGGCCAATTAAAGCGTAAAGAAGCCTAATTTATTAATAAATTCATAAATTAGTGTGAAATTGTAAAGATACAATTTAAGAAACCATAAATAAGTCACAATAAGGTCCATTTAGTTTACAAGGGCCCTAAACTTAATGTGAATGTGTAAAACACATTACAATACTAAATTTAGTGTTAATTACTTCTAGATTAAGTGTGAGAAATGGATACTTTTTCATACACTACATTTAGCCCCCACTTTAGTTAGAAGAGGAACTTGCTTCAAACTCACACTAAAGTATATGAATTCACATCAAGAGGGTCCCAAGTTTACCAATGCTAGAGAGATAGGATAACTATGATCAAGAGGGTTGTGCAAGCCCCCAAGATCAAGATCCTATTGCAAACCAACATAGGCACAAAAGAAAAAACATGTGAATGATGTATGAAACAATGAAAAGATACAAGCATAAACTGCCAAAGACATAAAGGAGAAAGAAAAATTAAAAAAAAGGTGGATCAAGTGTTAACCATTTGTCTAATGTGATGTGGATCAAATCTAGGATATTTGTCCAAAAATGTTTACAAGTGGAACGTGATGTCCACTATGAGAACTAAATGCTCACTCATAAGGGCCAGTGGAACATCAGGTTTTCCACTAGATGAGCACCTATAGAGGTGATGAACATAGGCATGTGACTGGTATGTGCTCACACACACACGAAATTGGCTATGAGAAATCCATGCCTAAGTTTGGATACCATACACTAACCATACCAAAGCTATATCTCATGATAAATTTGATAAGGCACCACACAACATGAACAAAAAGATTCACAAGGAAAGCATAACTTTGTATGCTAACACCCATGAATAAACGGGATGGCTCCACAAGCAAGTAAAGTGTGTAATGCAAGGTGGCCATATAACAGTTATTATAAATATGAAATAGTGTAAGGTACATTCAAAGGATTTTTTTTAAGTTCATGTAAGGTCTCCACTTAGGGAACATCATGCCTAATGTCTCCAAGAGAGGACTAATTGAAGAATAGAAGATTCACAACTTAGAGGATGCAGTGTGTCGCATCAAGCCATAAGAGGAATATAATATCCTAAGAGAGATCATCCTCTTGAAGGACATCCCACCCAATATCACCACAAAGTGTAAGATACATCACATGAAGTAAGAAGAACACGCAATGAAACATGAGTTGTAATTGAAATGCAAAAGAATAATGTCAATCTATGCCCCCACTTTAAAAAAATTACCAAACACCATGTTGTGAGAAATTACTTTAAAGTAGCAAATGATAAAACCTATAAAAACATGAGAAATTATTTGGAAAGCCCTATTCCAAGTCATATGCTTCCAAATGAAGCTACATAATGAAAAGGGGTTGCCCCCATAATGAAATCTAAAAATCACACAAGGAATCCATGGATTCAGGGTCAGTGTGTCTTTGCTACAATGTTGCTTAGAGAGCTTGGAAATGTCACCATTCCCCAAATCCTCATGGAATAGGAAGAATGATGAAAATAAAGTGAAAACAAATAAAAATCCTTTGGGTCAACATGGAAGAGACTTAAATTTTTTGATGCCTTGCATCATCCCCAAAAGGAAAACACAAGATAAATGAAAAGATAAAGGTTTACAACATATACAAGAATGTAGGTACAGATACAGGAATGTCACAAAAAGAGAGAGATACATAAAAAAATAATAGTATGGGGAGATCACATTACGAACATGCAATCTCACAAAGAAAATGCAAAAGAAAATAAAGATATTTATTAAGTCACATGCAATTCAACTTATAAGTAGGGTGTCTACATCCCAATCTTGTTCATCATATACAAAATATGGAAAACTACCCAAAGGGACAACATAAAGTGTGGTACTAGGACAAGGGTAATCTCTAATCAACCCTCGAGACATAAAAATCCAAAAAACATTCAAAAAAATCAAAATTCAAAAACATTCAAAAAATTATCAAAATCCAAAAACATTCAAAAAACATCAAAATCCAAAAAATTCAAGCTTATAAAATCCAAAAACATTCACAAAAATAAAAAATCAAAACATTTGAAAAATCCAAAAACCCAAAAACAACCTCAAAACATTTCAAAAACATTAAAAACATCCAAATATTTGAAAAAAATCAATCTGTCTCATCTCGCTTTCACTCAAAATAATCAATCATCCATAATAAGTAGATCATCACCTACATCCTTTGCCAACGCAAACTAAAATAGTCACAACAATCAGCAAAATCAAACTTCAATCATAAAATCAAAATCGAAACAACAAACCATTGAACACAAAATAAAACTCTTGATCATTTGAAAACATGTCAATCAACCTTATATCAATAGCCTATCAATCAACTTTTCAATCTATCATCATCCTATACAATGCATGTCCTAGGATATATCGTTCCGACAATGGGCATCATTTTGGATATCACCCTCGATTATTATCCTATCAAAACAAATCCCTTTGGCTAGAGGTATGAAGAACATTGGCTTGTTTGCATACTTGATCTCTTCTTTTGATTTATCTTATTGTGCTCATTCCAAAGACCTCTTGATGATATCCGCTCGAAGGATTTAGAGAGAGGGGAATGGGGCAACAATCATTATCTCTTCTCTGTTGTGCTTGTTGGGCATTCTTGTAAAATAACTTGGTGAATACTTGTTTTGTTAGGTACACCCTAGCAAGGTTTTCGTATGTAAAGTGTGAACAAGAATAATCCTATCTATTTGTTGAGTCAAATTCCATCACACTAGGTACAATGCCATCCTGGTTCTTTATACCTTGATGCATCATATCTATGTGTATGATCAAACACAAGGTAGGTAGCCTTTCCAAATCCCAATCCTTGAGAAACAAATCATCATCATCCATTTATCATCATCATCTCTCATAAATTTGGCTTGTTGGATCCTCATTTCTCATTTCTTCTTTTCCACACTAACATCACATCATCATCACCGACCTATCCATCTTGTATCCATCCTGCATCCACAAATCATTAGCATACATGCATCTCATAATCATAGCATATCATAATCATCCATCTCATCCCTCTTACATGCATTGCATTACAATTGGCATCATCATCATAACCATCCATACGTCCATCTTGAACCTCTTTGTCAAGAGATTGACCCTCAAATCAAACCCCTTCATCTGATCTCTCGAGCGGGAAATGTACTAGTGTACTTTTTCTATTGGGGCACCCAAATTTTATTTTTATTTTTTAATTTTGATTACAAAAATTTTATTCTTTGAACCAATGTAGCAAGTACATTGCTTCAAAGAGGGGAAAATGTAAACATACAAAATTGGCATAATGCATTTGATTAGGTCATATTCATCCATTCATCAAATAAATCAAGTTTATTTGGTCAATCTTCTAAATTCATCAATTTAAATTAAATAAATCAACTTGATCCTAACATCACCCTCCATTAAATAAATCAAGCCTTTATTTAATTAAGTCTGAAATCAGCTTTCATCTCCCCTTGATTTAATTTAAATCCAAATATTTAGGTCAAATGGGTCAAAGCACCTAATCATCATTTAAGATAATCTAATCTAACTACCCATCACATCCTCTAGCTTTTCCCACTTGCACCAATAAATCATTTTTTAATTCATTTATAAATTTCACATTTTCCATCAACATGGAATCTTTGGGAATATTCTCCAAATTTGAATTAAAAAACAAGATGACATGTACATCCAACAAAGGATTTATGAGCTCTTACATGGCTCCTACATGTCTCTTGCACAAGTCAAACATAGCATTTAAATCTTAATTTCAAATTTGAATCTCCCCCTCTTTGGCACATTGGCCAAAACTTGCACATTCCTCAACCTATCACAAGTTGACAAGTGGCTTCATCTCATTGATCAGATTATTATCCTACATTTCTATATTTTGAAATCTCTTCCAATTTTAAAATCTATAAATGAAAGCTTCATTCTTCATCAACCCATCTACAATTCATGCAAATTTACTCTCTTCACATTGAGAGCTAATTTTTCCCATCATCATTTGCAACATCAAGCTTATCAAGGATTGGGAAAGGGCTTCTTTCCACATCAAAGAAGCACCAATCCACTATGGGATAGATATGCATCTTGATTTTATGCTCTTAATTAGTTTGTTTTGTTATATTTTTTATGAAGGCTTGATGCATTATTTCATAGGAGCATTTAAGAGTTTGCATATCACTAATCCATGTTTGAGATTTTTAGAGAATTTGCAGATTTTGAAGGGTGCTTCATTATGGCGCTATAAGGAGGGCTTAAGTTATAGAAGAATTCCAAATCATTTTATAGATGTGGTTAATACACTCTTGGATTAAATCAATTTCCACAATTATATTTGATATTGATAAATCCATTAGGAATTTTAAAACTCGTGTTTATGTAGATGAAATCCATTAGTGCAAGCAATTTCTACTCTGATAAATTTTACAACTTTTTAAATCCCCATTTTTCCAAATTTATGGAAGCATTAACTAAATATATATAGTTTTTTGTAAGCTAGAGTATTTTCCTTGAATAAGAAAAAAAAAATCTTTAAGAATAATCTTTCACTGTGATAGAGACTCAACCTGTTGCTTTGAAGCTAGTATTTCATTTTTTGAGCCTTCTCCTAGCTTGATATAGCACCTTTCACAACTTTGGCATTCATCAGAATTTCCTCAATACTTATCTCAGATAGTGCGGCAAAGAGGATTTTAGTCAAATTCCATTTAATTCATTATTTGGTGATCACTAATAGAATTCAATAGTTTATGATTAACATATATATATAAAGGAAAAGAAAATGCACACATATTAACATTTTGGAGCTCTTTGTTTGTAGTTGGATATAAAGTTCCTTTTTGCTGGTAAAAGTAAGAGTTATTAATGCTGAAAACTTTCTATGGATATGCGCCTTGGCTCGATTGCTCTCTTTATGTCAAAATTCTGCAACTAGTCGCTACGCCATGCCTTCTCAATGCTCGATGGATGCCTATATAGGGAGTAGAGGTGTAAATTCGAGTATAAAGCAATCTTAAACTACTGTTGAATTTAAAATATTCCCATGTGACTATGTATTATTTCTACCATTAAAGGTGATGGGATTGCAAGCTTTAACAACAAAATGATAACTTTTCCTTCAACTTGGGTTTGTATATTAGATGCTAGTAGATGAGTTATGCCATATAGAGTAAAGGAAGTCACTATTCTGTTCAAATAGATCTTCCCGAGAAAACTTGTCCTCTCCTCATATCATGTCAAAATTCCTCAAAGTGTTAACCAATGACAAAGCGAGTTTTACAATCAACATCAACCATATTTCTAAGTGATATTCACTATCAAGTGTAGTATTTGGATGTGCCAGTGTGCTAAATGGAAATAGAGTATCCAAGTGCTAGAGTAATATTTAATTGACATATGGAGCTAACCACCATACGTAGCAATTTTAATTACATGGATTTTACATTGATGTGAATGAGCATGTTCTTTCATTAGCCATTCATCATTTATTTATTTAACTTTATTTTCTCATTCTTTGTCATTGTTTTCTATTGTTTGCAGCCAAGATCCTAAAGATGACAAATGAACCATAACTTTTTTTTTCTATTGATGATCATTGCATTAAATATTCACTTATCTACATGGTCTTATTTTGGATTACATGGATCTTTTTCATATGGCTAAGTATTCCAACTAATTTTTTTTAAGGATTGTCAAAACCAAGATTTTTGTTAATGATTCATTTATTAGTCTAAAATCATTGAGTTTTTATTATTTGAAATC
>VDFB02035516.1:0-11687 GCA_007258455.2 Sequoia sempervirens | reverse complement strand
AGATGAAATAGAATGGAATCTACTGATGTTTGTAGGGGATCTATAGATTAAAGTATTGGCCTCTTGTGTTAGGAATTGACAAAAAAAGGGGTGAGATATTGTAGCAATATACTAAAAGAGAAAATTTTATTGCTTTTTAGCTTCATAAAGAATCAAAGGATATGAATATAGTTATAGAACAATGGTTAGATCTCTTGGATTATCAAGGAATAGGAAGAAAAATAATTAGCATCAAATAAAATGACTATATTAGGATGAAGCAACTAGCTCTAGGACCTATCCAAAAAGCCTTTAAGTTTGTACAAGAGAGATGGAAAGAGTTGACTCCTGAATTGAAAAAGAAAGAACCACACTCCTTGTATAACTTTGTAGCCATCATTAGAATGTCTCACAAATACATAGATATTGCTAGAGATCATGGAGCTAAATGGTTCCCACTTACCTTCCATCCACCATGCTCCTTTATGAAGTGCCATGTTGGATAGGGAAGAAGCATGCATAAGAGGAAGAGGAAACAAATATTAGATTAGAAAGGATTTCATGTTACAGAGGCTACTATCTAAAGCAAGAGAAGGGATTTGATATTGTAGTTGATTTTAGGGAGATGAATTTACAATATAACCTTCTTCCTTGAAAAGTTGCTTGAGGAAAAGCATTTTCTCTAGTTGGGGGGAATGGCACGAGCTTGATTAATAGCTAGTTTTATCCTATTTAGTCCATATATTTTAAACACTTCAAGCTTCTTATTTCATATAAATTCCTAAAATTATATACCTTTTTATATCTTTTATGCAATCTAAACTAGACTTCAATGATATGTGGAAATATGATTATGATATGTTAATATTTGCATGGATGAATGTGTGAATGTGTACAAAATTTTGTATGAATCTACATTTAATTCATGGCTGATAAAAAGTGTGTATATACTTTAGAAGAAACTAACTTCTTATAGCTAGAAGAATTACAACCCGTACCAACTAGAGAGCTCAACCTATAGCCAAAGGATTTCAGGAAGATTGTAGGAGAGATTCTAGAACATGGGGAACATGATAATTGCAGAAAATAATGAAAGAAATAATTAAAGAGGTCGATTTGAGTAATCAAAGAATTCAATAAAATGATGGAAGGAAGAATAATTATGTAGTAATTATGAAACTAATGTGAAGTTGTTTGCACAAAGCACATCTTTTTCATAGAGTTAAAGTGGATTTTTAATCCTATTTATCTTCTTCTATCTTTTTCAATTATAGTTTCAATTGCAAAGACTTTATCTTATCTCTTTTATCTCTTTTGAAGGATAGTGGACACCTAATTTTTTATTTTATTTTATCCCTTATGCAAATAAACCTCCTCCTGAACCTATATAGTTGGATCGGTGGTTGAGGAGCAGATCTAGTTAGAAGATATGTTTGGATAGTTATAGTTTTGTTACACAGAAAATACTTCATTGTTAGTTTTTTGTTATTCACTCATGAATAAAAAAATTGTTAATATTCTTGTTAGATTGTAGAGACTAAGTTATACGCAAGAAATATTCTCTAATTCAGTATTATGATTAGTTGATTCAAGTAGAACATATTTGGTTTATCCTATGGGTACAACAACTTGAGAAAGGGCCACTCAAGGTACTGTTCAACAACCTTAATTTCTATTCTTAAATTAGATGTTTACATTATTGTATTCATATCAAAAAATTCTTCATTACATGCATGCACATGATATCTTATATTATGATTTATGTTTTGTAATGCATCATTGAGTCATCCTCTAGAATGAGTCAAGTAGTTAGAAGTGAGAATCAATAGTGCTAGTGAAATTGCATAGGTAAGGTTTAGCAGTTAACTATTACATTGTTAAGCCAAAGGCACCCACAACATCAGTAGCAAAATAAGTTATTTTCCCCTATTTTGCATTTTTTACTTTATTTCCTTTTTCTAGTCTTTACTATTTTCTTGCACATGTTTCAAAAACCTATACTTGACGATATAGGTTGTGCAAAGTCTATGAATGTACATAGAGTGCTAGCATCATCAAACTATTATAAAGCCTTGGTTGATAATTAAATAGAACCTTTGCAACAATTTATTGAACTATTCAGTTAGGAACCTCTTCTTGAATTGTGTGTCTAACACCAAGTTGAATGAGCATTAGTGAGGCCTATACACTAGTTTGATTAGGTGCTATGTTGCTCTCATGCCTCATGCCATCTTTCTAGACATGTAGAAAAAATTATACAAAAATTGTTCCAAGAGCTATGAGTTATGAACATGCACTTGAGAGTAAAAATTATCCCCAATGATGTTTCTAATAACTCCTTCCTATATATCATTTTTGATGACAAACATATCCTTCAACTGGTCTGCTACCAGTTGCCTAACTAGACTGCATTCTATATTATCAATCGAAAAGTAATCACTTTTTGAAAAAAGTATCACTCATAGTGCTCAACATCTTCAAATAATGAAATTGTAGATGTGAAAATGAAGTAATTCTATTGCATTTATAAAAATTTGATGTCATGGTGAGAAGGTAGATATTGAAGGAATTATCAAGAGCAACTATTGAAGGATTTTGCAGATATTGAAGGATTTTCTTAAGAGTAGCTATCAATTGCAAGGATGGAAACATCACTTAGAAATTAAATGAATTCAGTAGTTGATTCACAATCATATTAAATCTAGATTAAGGTGATATTCCTAAATTGAATTAATTCACATTAGTGCAATCATAGTGAGGGATAAAATTATGCCAAGTTTGAAAGTTACAAACCACCTTTATGTACTAGAAGCCATGAGGCTTGTATATAGGCAATGGTTATATATTTTCTTGTCAAAATAAAATCTATTCAAGCAACATAATTGTCATTTTCTTGAAATAGCTATTAATGTTCTTTGGGGCTCAAATATTCATTGATTAGGTGATGATTAGAAAAATATTCACACAAAAAGGATGATAGTTACTTTAACGGTAATGATTCAAGAATGGGAGTCTATAAATGTATGTTTGGAGGGATTTTATAGTGTCCAAACTTTATTTTTCTAAATTGTCTTGTGATGTATAAGAAAATAAAGAGGATCATTTTGGAGTGCTTTTAGTTCTAAATTTTCTTGGTCTCTATGAATATCGAAGTGTGAATATAATAGTTATATGTATCAATTTGTGAATTTGGTCATATATTTGAAGTTCTTTCCTTTGCAATTTTTTTTCTTCTCTATGTTTTGTTCATTTGCATTGGAACAAAGACACTCCTCCTTGAGAAACTAATATATCTACTATTAAATTCCTAATCTTTGTGTTAGGGGATTAATAAAATCTATTCAATGTGTCACATTGATTTTATGTTTATGGGTTAGTGTTAGCATACCTTTCTTTCTTTTTGGTTAAAAGAATATTCATTGATGGTTAGTTAAACCATACGAGAGAGCTATACCTCATTAAAAATCCAGAGAAATGTCAAAAATGAAATTGTTATCTTTCTTTTCTATTAGTTACTTTGTCCTTATTTAAATGGGCCATGGAGTTCATAATCGATATATATTTACATAAGGAAAATTTGTTCACTAATATATTTTTGGTGACTCTACTGGGGATCGAATGAGACATTATAATAGCTGACCTATCATGAATTAAATTTTTTTAGTTGCATGAAAATGTTTTTCCTATTCTACAGCTGAACCTTGATTGGATGCAAGCACAATAGGAGGACATCATTTCTCATTTAAATACTTTATCCTAGAGGTATAGAAGAAACATTGTTGATTATATGAGAGAAAATTTTGTTCTTGAAGAAAAAGAAGAGCTTGCATAGTAGCTAGCTAGAAGGGTGGTAGAACAAGCTCCAATATTAGAGATTATATTGTATCCTCATCCTCATCCTCATAAAATTTGTAATCAAAACCCTCCATCCAACCTAAGAACCCAATTGAGAAATTGATCCATGAAGAAATCTAGAGGTAAGGAAAACATTCCCATTTGCTTTCCTTGAAAGAAGTTGGTGACTCTGGAAATTTTTCTTAGTAATAAATAGTAGTTTATATTATGGCCACCATATTACCGCAACCTTAGAAAACCTTTTTTGGACACTTAGCCTTGCCTCAATACAATATATTACTATGAGGATCAAAGAGGGACTTCCTAAATTTTTTTGGAGAGAACTCACAAGACCCTAAGAGGCGGATTCAAGTGCTTATCATTGCTTTTGGAATTCTAGGAGCTCAATATGAAGATGTGTTTTTAAGACTATTTGTGGATAGTCTTGTAAAATGTGCTACAAAATGGTACCAAAGTTTAGAGTATGGGCACACATCTGATTGCAGTGGTTTTTAAAAAAATATTTCTTGATATATTTAAATGTGTGGTTGATGTTGGTACTTTGTTATGACAATTTCTTCAAATCAAGAAGGAGGGAGAATCAATTAGAGATTTCATAGATCGTTTCAATAGAGATTTGAAGAGGATTCCTCAACCTAACCAACCAAGTGTGCTAAACTAGTTTCAATTTTTTTCTTTTGCATTGCATCATGAAGTTCAAATTATTTTGAAACTCAAGATAAAGTATGCAACCTCGAACAATCACAACAAGGGGCTATTCATATTGAGGACAAGTGGATCCTATCTAGGGTATGGAAAATGAATCATGTTGAGAGAGGTGTCTAAGGTGGAAAAGTACAAAAATATAAGGTTTTAAATATTGAAATGAGAGAGAAAAAAATTATAATTTTGTCATTCACATTACTCTCAAAAATATTACATGGTATTGGCATTATAAAGCCATTTTTTCCAAAACCACGTAACAACTAACTAATAACTAATCTCTACTAACTAAAGTGATTATTGCATAATCACTTACATTATTTATATTAAATACTAATCTATATTAAACACTAATTCCTAACACCCCTTAATGCTAACATAGGAACCTTTTAGGAACCTTTTATTCTGTGTTGTGACATATCGATGGTTGGCGTTGGTTTTTTTTCCTGCAATCTTCTAAATTGCCCAACTGATTCCCATCCCAAATATCTGGTGATACTTCCTCGATGATAATATAGAAATTGTGCTTCTAGAAAATGATATCTTAATTGTTTACAACTATAAAAGGACACAGATAGAGTAATTAAAAATTGCAGGAATTATCTTATGAGAAATACCCGATAAATTCCCGGTATGCAAAGACATGTCTGTGTAGAAACGCTTGAATTGTACAAAGAAGGCTCAATACACTCTAATCTTTACAAGAATCCTGTGATAAAGAATGATTTCAAGCACACTCTCTTTAGGTCACATGTGCCTGACATTCCCAATAAGACAAATAACCTCCTTCTGTGCAGCAACTCATATATTAACTGCCCTGTCTTCTATGATATTCGTAGATCACCCTTTGATAATCACCTCCCTGTTGCATTCTGAAAATATACAGGGGATGCGATGAGAATGTATACCTGATAAATCTCTCATAAATCACACCAAATGCACTGTTGTCATCCTGAATGCTCATCTTCTATTCAAATTTTGATAGAGATTAATCCTTTATCATGCACGAGATACCATTGTATTATGATGGACCTCTCAATGGCCAATGAATCCTGATCATAGTAAATGGCTCCCTATAAAAAACAATTGATTCTCATTCTGTATGACCAAGTACTGTTCTGTATATAAGAGTGATGCTAGCAATATGAACAATGCATCGGAATCCTCAAAATTTTCAATACCACACACTTCTACTACAGATTGGGGGAAATATAAATTTTTTTATTTTTATTTTCTAAATTTTGAAAATGAACATGAACAAAATGGAGGAAAAACATTGGAAGGAGTGACCAAGATGGAAAGAGAGAAAAAATGCAAATGAGTGATGAATGTCAGCCAAATTTGCACATTGTCTGCATTGCTCCTCTGTTGACAAAATCTAAGAATGGTGGACGGACATCAATAGCTATTACATGTGGTCTGCATTACTTGGCCTTTGAATGAACCACTTCGGATGAAAGAAAAATGAATGGAAGGAAAACAGAGAGGTCAAGAAAACCCACTCTGATACCATATTGAAATGAGAGAAAAAAAAAATTTCTCTCGAATCAAAATACTGTCATTCACATTACTCTCAAAACTATTGCATGGCATTGGCTTTATAAAGCCATTTTTCCCAAAACTACCTAACAACTAACTAATAAATAATCTCTATGAATTAAACTGATTATTGCATAATCGCTTACATTATTCATATTAAATACTAATCTATGTTAAGCACTAATTCCTAATAGTAAATTCTCAACATATGTACTCGCCCAACCTTTTATGTTCTCCAGTGGAATATATTAATCTTACTGTTTTCAATCAAGATCATTTTTAGAATAACAGAACAAGTAGTGGGGGAATTAAACCTTATGATTTTTAGATATACAATTTAGACTCTAGAGAAATTGAAGATGAATCCAATTCCTTGAGTGATGATGAATATTTCCCCCGATACAATTAGTAAGTTTTACACCTTTTCCTTTAGCCATTACAACTACTAATAAATTTCCTTAAATTGTTACATACATTTGGGATTTGACTAAAAATTTTCAATCATTGGCATCACTATATATGCACGAGTTAGAGAATTTCACATTAGAAGATGTTAATTTAAGCTCAACGGATGTTTTTAGAAACATTGAAAATCCACCTCTCGAGAAGAGAATTATTTATGATAGGGAGAATCCTATTTCTCAAATTAATTCACAATCTTACTTAAATGAACGAGACATGACTTTTATCTTAGACTATTATCTAGATATTTCAGATGCTGACTTCTATTGCAGGGAAAATGAGACAATGGAGATCCTTACTCTAGAAAACATGGATGGGCATGTGATACATGGTGTAGGAGAAACCTATAAAAAATTGGTGGTTATGAAAATTCCTGAGTAGTCTACAGAGAAAGATAACATGGATTTGTTTCATTATTCTAATCCACTTTTATTCTAGATTACTTTTGTGAAGTTAGATACAATCCTTTGCTTGAGCCTTTGAATCTTAGTACACCCTCACCTTGAAGTGATATGATGCATAATGGAATCGGCTTTGGAAGTGAGAACTATGGAGAGAAATACGAGGTAATGAAGCGTTAGATTACTAGTGGATCATAAAAGAAGATGACGCAGAGGAAATTCCTAGTATGATCACTTTCTATCATGCCCTAATTTAGAATGTAGAAGTTGCTATTCTGAAAAGTTTGGTGAATCAACATGTAATTCAATGGAGGGTGAGGGAGTTATTAGTGAGGTTCTCACCAAATTTATAAAAAACATAGAGGTAAGTAATGAATTTGTACCTATAGAGGATGATAGGGACATGCTCATTCCATAGATTGATTCAATGGCAGTAGATTCATACTTGGTTAGTAGTACACAAATCTATGTTTATGAGGCACATGAGGTATATGGTGAGAGATGATTATTTGGGGTTATATTGATTCAATTTTTTTTTATGTAACTAATGAGTTGTCTTTGGAGTTTCTTACTATTTCTTAGTCTCCTGGCATCTCATGGAAATACATTTCTATTTCATGATAGGTCATTTTTCTCATAGCTATTTAATCGATTTGGATGACCAACTCAAATCTTTATGGAGGTAGGGTTTCCCCTACTATGTACATTCTCTACAATTTTGGTGGGTTGTTAGCTTAGGTCCTTTATGTCTTCTACCCTATTTTTGTTTGCCTCATTCCTCCCACCCAATGCTTGAATCTGTACCCAATGGATAAAGACTATCCTATTGTTGCGACTCTGGGATCATTGCTTCATCCCTGTAATTTTTTTCCACCCTAGTTTTTGTCATAATCCCAAATTTATGCCTACTTATTTAAATTCTACCCAAGTCACAAATTTGTCAATCTTTTTCCTAGTTTTCAAACTTGTCAGGTCCCATAACCTTTTTTTTTTACTTGATCTCCATGATAATGTTTCAAGGTAACCATTCCAATTAAGTTGTGAAAGAAGTGTTAGAGCACAATAGGGTTCTCGCAACCTCACCAAGTGCTAGCAAATAGTGGAAAAGTGAAGTGATAGAAAAGAAATAGATATTGTTTCAAAACTTTGACAAGGTTTTGAAACCTTTGTTAGTCTCTGATAGGGTTTCAAAAGCCTTTCCCTTCTTGATGTCAAAAGTTTCTTTGTGAACAACCTTTCTAGATGAAGTTAACCATTCAACATGAATTTCAAAGAGGAGTTTATAGATTAAAAAATTTGGAGTTTTCAATAACCATGTTGAGTTCTGATAAGATTCTTGAAACCTCAACAAGACCTGATATCATCCCATTCATTTATATTTTTTAATTGTTGTCCAAAGGTGATGTAAAACACGAATAGGAAAAACCATACACGAATATTCAATGGAGACAAAAATTTACCAAATTCATCACATTAACATAAATTAGAGCTCATTTAAAATTTATCACAATTACATGGAAGGCAAGAATAGACATGGAACAACGATTATCGAAATACAAAATTCTATATATATAACATGTTTACATTAAAAAGGTTTTCTGTTACATTTCTTCACACATAGAGAGTAAACATACGAATTCGGATCCCTTCTACCACTTCCTGAAACCTCTCAATCTGGGTAGGTGAAAAGAGGTTTTCATTTGATTCCACAAATGGGCATACAAACCCATATCATTCCATTCTAGTCCATGTGGAGGAGGTTGATAGCTTCCTTGTCATGCTCACGTTGTAGAGCTGTAGCAATGCAAATTGCATCTTTGACTAGGCTAACCCTTGGATATTCATTGAGGTTTTCTATAGCTACTTCCACTCTAGCCAGGAACACTTTTTTTATTAATTTCTCTGCTGCTCTCATACCCCATTCCAGCTTTCCAGACGTGCAGAAAACATTATATATAAATTGTTCCAAGAGCTGGGAGTTATGAACGTGCACTTGAGAGAAAAAAATCTCCCCAATGATCTTTCTGATAACTCCTTACTCTAAATCAGTTTTTATGACAAACATCTCATTCAACTGGTCTGCTACTAGCCGCCTACCCAGACTGCATTCTCAATCGACAAGTAATCACTCGTTGAAGAGCATTGCTCGCAGTTCTTGACATCTTGAGATAATAAGACTAGAGATGTGAAAATGAAGTTAATTATATTACATTTATAGAAATTAGATGTCATGGTGAGAAGGCAGATATTGAAGGATTTTCTCGAGAGCAACTAGCAATTTCAAGGACAACAACATCACTCCAGAATTAAATGAAGTTAGTAATTGATGTGATGTACTTCCACTAAATTCCGATCAGTTGGATTAACTCTTGCTTCAAGCGATATTCATAAATTGAATTTATTCACAAGAATGCAATCGTAGCGAGGGATATAATTAATGCCAAGTTTAAAATTTACAAACCACCCACATGTACCAAAAGCCACAAGGCTTGTATATATGAAACAGTGATATATTTACTTGTCAAAATCGAATTGATTGAAGCAAGATAATTATGATTTTCTTGAAATAGCTATTAATGTTCTTTGCGGCTTGGTTATACAAAGATTAGGTGATGATTAGTGAAATATTTTCTTAAAAAACATGGCAACTACTTTAAAGGAAATTATTCAAGAATGGGAGTCTATAAATGTTTGTTTGGAAGTCATTTATAGTGTCTGAACTTTAATTTTCTAAATTGCACTTTGATATATAAGGAAATAAAGAGGATCATTTTAGAGTGTTTTTTAGTTATGAACTTGTTTGGTGTCTATATATCGAAGTGTGTATATAATATTTATATGTATCAATTTGTGAATTTGTTCATGTATTTGAAGTTCTTTCATTTGTGAATCATTTTCTTCTCTATGTTATGTTCATTTGTATTGGGACAGAGACAATCCTTCTTGAGAAACTATTATATATACTATTAAATTCCTATTCATTGTGTTAGTGGATTGATATAATTCATTGAACTTGTCACATTGATTTCATGGTAATGGGTTAGTGTTAGCATGCATTTTCTTGCTTTCTAGTTAAAAGCATATTCATTGATGGTTGGTTAAACCATTTGAGGGAGTTGTGCCTCATTAAAAACTTAGAAAAGGTCACAAATAAAATTGTGATCTTTCTTTCTATTAGTTACTTTGTCATTATTTAAATGGGCTATGGAGTTGATAATCGATATATTTACATAAGGACAATTTGTTCACTAACATGTATATAATTAATTATTCTTTGGCTACCACCTAGGTCAACATAGATACTTAATTATAACCCCTACAATGACCAAACAACCTATGTGTAATTTTAGAAATTATGTAAGAGTATAATAATGATTGTATAAATTATTTAAGATTTATGTTAGCCACAAGCTAAC
Organism: Sequoia sempervirens; assembly: GCA_007258455.2. Classification (NCBI taxonomy): domain Eukaryota; kingdom Viridiplantae; phylum Streptophyta; class Pinopsida; order Cupressales; family Cupressaceae; genus Sequoia; species Sequoia sempervirens. Next base: position 1,333 of record VDFB02035516.1, on the reverse strand, counting down.
TACTCATATCCTGATAAACACTTTTTGATTAGGCATGTAGTATTGAGGTGCACATACACTACATTAGGAACCAAATTCAAGAATAGGTCATTCATTTTAGGTTTTGTCTCATAATATCATAAGTTGAATATATCTTATCCAAACCATTCATTCAAAGTAAGTATGATCACTTTTGATCTCTTGTAGGGGTGTTGTATATTCCATCAAATAGATTCGCTTAACCTTCTCTCCTCTTCATTATGGATGAATTTTTCCTCATATGAGATTTTTTCCTTATCATATTTTATAGAGAATCTTTGGTTTTCCTTCTTTTGTAGAGGACCTTTTTATTATGGTTTTTCCTCTTTTTAACCATTTTTGAGAAATTATTTTCTACTTGGGTACCTCATTGGCCCTTCTAGGTAGGACCCATCTTTATATTTTACATATTTTATCAATACCTCTAGTTTTCACTTAAGGAAGAGTGTTAGTCTACATATTTTTATTTTCCTAAAGTGTTTCAATCTTTGTTAAAATTTGGAAAATTAGAGATACATATAAAATATAAATAAAATAATGTGATAACATAGATGTATGTGGCGAAAAATACTTTGAAATAAATCCCTCACACTCCAAATTATTCCAATATATTATTTAGTAATTTAAACGTAGTTGCAATACATTTTTAGACAAATACTTTATAGGAGTATCACTAACCAAATATTTTGAGTAATTTTGGAAGCATAAGAATACCTAGAAAATTCACTATTCATATCTCCATGATTACATTAATATTAATAAATAATACATTATATCATTAATAGTAATAAAGAAACTATTAGATAAAACCACCTAAAATATCACACCTAAATCCCAAGATGACTCCATATGTTGAAAAACATATTCCTTCATCTAGTCAAGATCTCATGAAAATCCACTCACCAACTTGTGTGTTCTATTTTCTATTTCTATATTTCTATATTTCTATTCATATACATATTACGACACAATATAGCATGTATCATAAGTTGATGAACACATATAACTTTCTTAAAAATCCTTTTTGTGTCATATATTTTTACATTTCGAATTCGAGAAGCCTAATTTTCAAAGGCCATAAATTTTTATATGAGAGATTAATTGATACTTTTTAAAAATTGATGAGCTTGAAAAGCCCCATGTCATAAACATAAAAAAAATTGATGTCAAAAAAAAAAAAAAAATCCCAAAAAGTAACTCTCCAACCAAAAAATGAGTTTGTGTTTTTTATTTTACATCTTGGAAGGATATTTTTGCAATATTAACAGTTGGAGAAAGGTTTGTACATATTTCCTTACATTTGGATCCTTTTTGG